>JAULAV010006020.1:0-24992 GCA_030789695.1 Scilla litardierei
ATATATATATATATATATATATATAGTATATAAAAGAGGGATGTTATCAAGAGAAATTGGATAAGAGAATTTGGACATGAGAAATTGGATAAGAGAATTTGGATATCTATTATATAAAAGAGGGATGCTATCAAGAGAAATTGGATAGGAGAAATTGGACATGAGAAATTGGATAAGAGAATTTGGATATCTATTATATAAAAGAGGGATGTTATCAAGATAAATTGGATAGGAGAAATTGAACATGAGAAATTGGATAAGAGAATTTGGATATCTATTATATAAAAGAGGGATGATATCAAGAGAAATTGGATAGGAGAATTTGGACATGAGAAATTGGATAAGAGAATTTGGATATCTATTATATAAAAGAGGGATGCTATCAAGAGAAATTGGATAGGAGAATTTGGACATGAGAAATTGGATAAGAGAATTTGGATATCTATATTACAATTGAGGGCTGATTTTGAATTTGTCCTATGTGGCAATGTCACATCAAGTTTTGGAGGGAAATTTTTGGGTTGAAGAGAAATTTGTTGGGAATACACAAAACATTGAAATTAGGAATAGCCTTTTAATATTAGTTATGAAAAAAATGTTGTGCACACACACAATCTCATCTTGGGAATGAACGCGATCTGTGGGAGAATGAACGCGGGAGATGCTACCAACTCATTGATCCGCGTTGCAAAACCCCCTGTAAAATTTCGATCCCAACTGCTGCTATTTCAGGGGAAACTAATAATTATTGATGTTTGTTTAAAATTAGTGGGTCCAAGATTTTTAGATGAACATTGGCCGAAGGCGCCCGCGCCGAAGGCGCCCCGCTAAATTTTTTAACGCTGATTTGTTGTCCCGCGTCTAAGGCACCCGTGCCGAAATTGTGTTTTACGTCGAATTTGTTTTTCTGCGCCGAAAGCACCCACGTCGAATTTGGTGTTCTGTGTCGAAGGCGCATGCGCTGAATTTGTTGTTCCGCACCAAATGCGCCCGGGCCATTTTTAAACGCTGATTTGTTGTTCCGCACCAAAGGCACCGGCGTCGAAATTGTTGTTTTACGTGAATTTGTTGTTCTATGCCGAAGGCACCCACGTCGAATTTGGTGTTCAGCACCGAACCACTCCGAAGACGCCTGTGCCGCTAAATATTGTAAGCTAATTTGTTTTTCTTTTAAATTTTGGCTTTGAAAAAAAATTTCGGGGAACAAAGATTTCGCAAAGGAAAATCTTAAATGAACCGTGCCCGCGGGCACGGGTTATAACTGGTCTATTTTATAAAATAGGGATGTTATCAAGAGAAATTGGATAAGAGAAATTGGACAAGAAAAATTGGACAAGAGAATTTGGATAAGAGAATTTGGATTGGATAAGAGAATTTGGATTGGATAAGAGAAATTGGACAAGAGAAATTGGATAAGAGACTTTGGACAAGAGTATATACATACATATATATGCATACATATATACATATACATACATACATATACATACATCTATTCTATAAAATAGGGATGTTATCAAGAGAAATTGGATAAGAGAAATTGGACAAGAGAATTTGGATAAGAGAATTTGGACAAGAGTATATACATCTATTCTATAAAGGATGAATATTTTGAATCTTATCATACTAGGACAAAGCTTTGTCCTACATGGCAAGTTTGTCCTAGGTGGCAATAACAATTTTGGGAGGATTTAAATTTTGGGGGGGAAACTTAAATTTGGGGGAAACATTGAAATTTTGTGAGAAAACTTGAAATTTGGGGGGAACTTGAAATTTGTTGGGGAAAAACTCGGCCATTAAATAAACCGTGCCCTATGGGCACGGGTAATGACTATATATATATATAACAGGGTTTGATGTTGGGAGTTTGGTTAGAGGCTTGATGTATGCTGCATTCTTCATGAATGTCAGTGCTTCAAATCCCTTCATTGTAAGTTATTTTTTAATTTCCAATCATAAGGCTTGAATGTGATAAATAATTTAAAAATACTAATTTAATACTAAGCTCTCTAGCACACTTGGTTGATGTGTTATGCATGGGTTAGTTCAGTCACGGGTTCAAGTCTTGGTGTAGACTGTTTATTTCAACCTTATTTTTTTCTAAGGAAAATATTATGGTTACTTAATTTTAAATAATAAAGCTTTAAAAAGTAAATATATTAAATCTATAAAATCAAACATAACCTCTATAGCTCAGCTGGTTGGTGCTTTGTGCATGTGTAGCTTTAGTCATGGGTTCAGGCATTACTGTATGCTATGTATTTCAAACTTATTTTTTCAATTGAAAATATATACCAAATTCAGGACGGGTTCGAATAACTAGACAACCCGTCCGGTCGGGTACGGGTATTAAGTTCCCAACCGGATTGAATCTGGGTCAGGTTCGGGCATACCTTTAAACAGGCCGAATCTGACCCGTCCCGTCCCGTCCCATTTGTCACCCCCACCCCCCCCCCCCCCCCCCTCTTCTAACTATAGCATTGTCTCTGTACACATGTTTGAAATACATAACTGATGATCGTATATAAAACAATAAAGAACTCAAACAACAAAGAACTCAGAAAAAATCAATATAGAGTATTGACTAAATATATAGAGAAACGCAGAACAGATAGAACAGTACCTATCAGTGTTTAATGTCCTGAAAAGTACCCGGCGAACTCCTTTGGGAATATGCAAAGACTCCATTACATCAGCTGTAGAAAGTCATAATTGTCATTAGCATATTTATATAAAAGAATGCATTCGTAGAAAATTAATTGGGATCAGAATAAATGAACAATGGCTGTAAGAAAAAGGGACATCGTTCCCTCGCCTTTTGCCTTCCCTCTCTGAAACAGTTAGACATGAAAAGAGGTGCTGACATAAACCTCCCCTCATCCCTCTCTCTATGCATTTTGGTGTTCCCTATCATCAAATTTATTAATCTATCCATGCCTCTATTCAAAGGAAAAGATTTTAGTTTTATTACATTGATCCCATCAAATAAACTGAGAGAATACGGTTTCGTTGGATTAATTATTTCAATTATTATTGTTAACTATCCACTCCTTGAAGAGAAACCCCCATGATGCCTACAAATTAGAAAATGCACAACCACTAGAAATGAAGACCTGAGCTGACTTGATTTTCAACATCCAGTGTTGGAACAAATAAAAATCAAGCTCCAAATAAAGAAAGGGACAGCTCCTATTTAGGTCAGAATTTATTCAATTCTGTACAATAAAGATCGGATGCTTAACTGAAAAAGTCCAAAGTAAAGTTTACAGAAGGATCCAGAATAATTTAGATTTGAGTTAATTTAATTCTGTACACCAAACATTTGAAGAAATAGAAGTCCGGATTAAAAATCTTAAGATAGCTAATTCAAGAATGAGCCTAATTAGAGATGAAGTTGCTACCTTCAGCTTTCAAGCCAACTTAGTGTTGTAAATTCCCAAATAAACTGTGGAACAACATTTAGAGCTTACTATCGACCTTTGAGTTGGGCCCAATTTGCAATTGAAAGTTCAGACCTAGTTTAGTTTACCTTTCAATTGAATTCAATTGTTATCCTTCAGTTTTGTGTTCATTTGATATTTGCCATTTCTAACTCATTTAATTCTAAGTTTATTAAGCGCAATTATTCTCTTTGAGATAATCATAAAAAGAAGAGTAATAGACTAGGTCATAAGAAATTTCATGACCTTTGTCAGGTTCTATACTAGACTGAATACAAGATTAAAGACCCTGATTACAACCAAACCAACCACTTATGGGGATAATGATAAAAATCTTTGAGGACTGGGAATATGCACGTTAATGGATTGAGGTGATAATATCGAATTTTATACATGGCGAATCCTAGAAGCCACGCAAGTTGTTTGATAGATTCCAGTTTCATTTTATGCAACTATGTGTTCATGGCATGTTACAGAAACCATGCATATTGTTCAATAAATTCAAACTACAACATCTGCAACATGTTCATTATAAAACCGCAGCTATACAGTTCTTTAATGGATTCAACTTTTAACACACACAAAACTGCAAGAGGCATTCAGTGCTAAAATCCTAGATTTGGCAGTAATGCAAGTTGTCACTGAATAGGTTGCAATGGCCATCAGTTACCAGTCATGAATCAAGTCTGAATCGAGGCTGGCATGCACTTTATGATAAATAGACATGAAACATCTATCTGAGGGGAAAGCATAATTAAAGGGAAACATTATTTGATTCCATCAACTTCGCTTGTGTTGAAGCATGTACACGAGTTGAGAATCGTAATACCTTCTTAGAAATTAAATGCATCTAACATCACTACCCATAGGATAAGAAATCCAATAGCAATGACTATAAAACTAAGCTTTCAACCCCCCCCCCCCCCCCCCCCCCCCCTACAAAGTACCAACAACCTGATCATGGTACTTCCAACACAATTCATTCACGAATTAATTTGAATGGTGTTGCCTAATTATCGTATCAGTAATTGCTAATTTCTATGTTCATGAATCAAGTTTATAAGAGCGATCCTCAAAATATGACATAAAGATGGCTTGGTTTGGCTTGTCAGCCAAGATCACCGAGTGCCTGTTGTAGCATTTAAACAATTTCTACTTGAATAGTCCAGCATTTAACTAAGTTAGACGATGAATTTCCTCAGTTGATCATATGCTCAAGCCAAGCCTAAATGGAGCCAAGTCCATACCAAGTCTAAATGAAGCCCACACCAAGCCAGGCAACATCAGCCATGCAAGTAAAATAAAAACTGAAGTCCAACTTGTCTCCAAAATAAAACCAAGTTAAAGTCCATAACACTGGGATATAGCCTTAACTCTTTCAAATATTTGCAAACCAAACGCATGATCAAAAATTAAGTACAATGCCTCCCTTAAGATCAATTCAGGAGCCTATTTTTTTCAATGTGACGTTTTCAACAATTAAATAAACATACTGTTTTGTCTACTCCCCATCAGATCATACCAGAGAACCTCAATTACTTCTCTATTAAAGTGTACATATCAAATTTAGATTGCATAGCATTACCTTGTTTAATACATCAAGCATCAAAGTACAAATATAACTTCTCTAGTCATCCTGGCCCAGCTAACTCAAACTCTGGGTCACTATTTTACACAACCACAAAAAAGTGAAAATAAACGAAATTCACACATTCTTCAGAAATTAAAAAGTTTATCTGCTATCTTGCACAGATACAGATACACCAACATGATACGACAAAATGGCAATAAAGAAAATTCTTTAAAATATACTTAAAATAGAAGTATCATGTCGGACACAGAATGGCTCCACGGTTGAGGTGTCCAAGCTATCAAGTTCATCTAACATTTAAATGCCTTTCAATGTTCCCATATCATGATAAAACATGCCAAAATAATAGGTGAAATATAAAAGAACTTTACATTGATTCAAAAATTGAAACTTGTGTCCCAATATTTAACAAACTAGCATAACAAAAGAAAATTACAAATAAAACTTTCAAACATGTAAACATTAACAATCAAGGTAATATCCTTTACCCGTGAGATTCTTGTCTCTCGGCACATCCACCAACAACGCAGGACCTGTTTCAACACCAACAATCACCGTCAATATCGCATAAGAGCAGAAAACAAAAAACCATAAATAATGCAATCAGTTCAAAGCCACACGAAAAATGCATAAAGTCCAAAACTTTATAGTTAGGGCTACTAATCGACGAAGTACCATTGAGGACTTCAAGATCGAGGGTGTCGACATCGAACCCAGCATCGAAGTAGTGCTGGAACACGTGGCCGGGGGCGTCGACGTGGGTCCCGGTGTGAGCCGGCAGCTTCATCTCCGAATTGTTAGCGAGCGACCCGTTCTTCATCGATGTCGGAAGCCACAGGAACTGGCCGACCCCGTCGGCCGATTCCCAAGACGGCATGTCCTCCCTGTAGACGTGAGTGATGTCGATGATCCTCCCGCCGTCGAACTCCTCTCTTCTCACCGGCTTCAGGCCCTCATCACCAGCCGCAACGGCGACGGCGGAGGGGATGACCGGGGTTCCGGTCTCGTCGTAGGCGGGGTGGGCGGCGGAGGCGGCGGCGGAGGGAGGATTGTGCGTGAGAAGGAAGAAGAGGATAGAGAAAAATAGAGTTTTCGTCATGGCGATGATCTGAGACCAGAGAAAACGCGAAGAATTCTGTGGAGAGAGTGTCGAAGGGTTGAAAATGGGCTGACGCGAGAATTCTCGGAATCTTTGGGGTTAAGAGGTGCGAATAATTAGGGAAGAAAAATCAATGATCGTGACTTGTGTAGTTATATTTAACTTGAGTTCATTTCTCTACAACAAATTTTTGAAAATTGTGTGTTCACCCAAAAAAAGAAGTTGACAACGCTGAATTTTAAATTGCATTGAGATATTGTCAAATCAAGTTGATAAGTTGGGATCAGATATTTTCAAATCAAGTTGAAAGAAACAAGTGGATAAAATTGAGTGTTTTAAAATTGCGAATGAGATCTTACCAGATCAAGTTGATATTTGTGCATATCCAATCTCGGCCATGATAACGAGTTTTCTTATGGCAAAATCCTCTCGTGTTTCCTTTGTATTTGAGAGGTTTTGGACGTAATATTTTTTTTCTTGGCCGAATTAAAGGTTTGATTATTACTGTTATAATTAATTTCATGTGAACCTTTAGTCTTTAAGGAGACTATTTCTCATGCATTTGGGACTAAGGACATGTTTCTTTTTGTTGAGAGTGTGATTTGAGAAGGTTGTAGGGGGGTGTGGAATCTTAGGAAATAGAAAATAAGAGTTTTGTATTTCTTTTGTTGAGAGTTGGGTTGGAAAGTGGAATTGAGAAAGTTGGGTGTGTCTCACTTAACTTTCTTGTGTTTCTTTCGGTGTTGAAAGTTGGATAAAGAAAGTTGTGATTGGGGTGTGGTGAACCAAGATGAGATTACCTCCTAGGATGTCATGCTTCACAAACATCTCCAGCCAATACAATAGTGTAAGAACCCTACCATGGCCAATTTTAAGGGAGGATAGAAAGAAATTATACCTCTGAATGCAACTAGACTAGAATTTCAGATCCACCCGAAAACGTTCACAACCCCCAATCGCCGGTAGATCTCCTAGGGTATTTTACACACCTTTGATGGATCGAAAAGGGTTCAAGCAAGGCAACGCAAGGCAGATCAGCCCAAGTTGTGACCGTTGGAAACAAATATCGACGGAAAAAATTGCCGCCGCTTAGGGTTTTGCCTTAAAATTTCTTCAAAGGAGCGAAAAGGGGGAGGAGGCAGCAGCGATGAGTGGTGAGCAGAGCGAGTAGGACCCAACACGAAGGAATCCGAGCGTAATCCGTGTGAAATCCACGGATTTTGGCCTCAAGATTTTGGCCCCCACGTGGGCTCCACCTCGGCGCCAGCTCCCCAAATTCATCGGGCCAAATCTCACCAAAGAAACACAACAAGAGAAAACGAGCATGGATTCAAAGCTACAGTTTGTGAACAGTGTGATGAATAGTGGCCCAAGCCCAAAATCTCATCGACTATCCACCAAAGAAACATGCCCTAAGTGTTCTGGTCTTAAATCGGATTGTTTTTTCCCATCATAGTCTACATGTTTCATGAGATTTTTCTATCCATCCAAGCTATGAAGCAATTATGTGAGGATTACCAAGTGATCTTGTTGCGAGCTGAAATCCGCTAACAATGAATTTGTATTAAAATGGGAATCACGGTTACAATGATTACATGTGTTAGGGGTGTAAATGAGGCTAATCACGCATTCGAGAGCACTTTGATGAGGGAGATCTCAGGGTCACCCTTCGTTTGGTGAAGGTCGCACATCAATTGGTGAAGGTCGTTGCGGGTGGCTTCGACCGCTGGTAGCTGAGGCGAGCTTTCCGACAATTGCGCGACTGACAGTTTCGGCTCTGACATCCTTGGTCGACCTTCTGACACCCTGACACCGCCAGCTCAGCTAAAGCAACCGACTCCAACAGCATATGAATACCCCATCTTCACCAATGACAAGGGGGTTGGCTAATTAGTAAGAAATCCTAACACTTCTATTTACATTCAAGGTCGAATATCCTTCATATATTCAGGCCTTCCACTCAAGTCCGCCACGCAAATGCCGATCTACCTCTGAGATCACCCAGCGTGTCCGACGTTCTCCAAATAGTCATCAACTGACTTAAGCATCGGAGGGGCTCTCGGTTGGCAGACAACAGAGCCTTTCTAACGAGTTGTTCTTCTTGCAGGAAGCTCGCCTCAGCTACCAGTGGTCGAAGCGGCCCGCGACGACCTTCACCAATTGATGTGTGAACTTCACCAAACGAAGGGCGACCAGGAGATCTCCCTCCTCAAAGTGCTCTCGAATACATGATTAGCCTCGTCTACACCCCTAACACTTGTAATCATTGTAACTGTGATTCCTATTTTAATACAAATTCATTATTAGCAGATTTTACCCCCACAACATTTGGAGCCGTTTGTGGGAAGAAGGGTTACATCCATGGCAGACCCCAAACAAAGCCACTGCAGTCATTGTAGCGGTAAATAGCCAATGCTCGAGAAGACACCCTCTCATAGGAAGTCCCCCAGAGAGATGCACCCCTCGAGGGGTCAGACACTGCCATTGAGGCCGCGGCCCGAGGCGTCTATCAAAGCTTTGAGAACTTCGACAGAGTAATGAAGAACTTGGCTGCGGCAAAATCTGCGAAACGGCCTCCAACACCAGGCCCCTCCGGACCCTTCAATGTGAAGCGGAACCTACTCCCTGAATTTGATGAAGAAGCGATCGCTCGAAGGAGGTGCTTCGATGAAGAGGACTTAGCCGCTCTGCAGAAGCATCTCGCTGATGAAGATGTGGCCGCTTGGCAGAGACGGTTCGACAAGGAGGAGGCTGTAATACAAAGACATCTTGGTGAAGAAGCAGCCGCCCGACAGCGACGTTACATCATCGTCGCGAGGGAGAGGATCCAGTAGGGGAGCTTGAGAGTCCCCTATGCATCGATCGGGATAGTGTGGGAGAGTATCCCGCGAGATCAAGCTGTGGAGATCCACCCTCGTAGGAGACCGCCAAGCCATAGGCACGAAGGACGACCCCATCAAGGTAGAAGCCCCCCTTGGGCTGAGCACCTCTCTCATAGGCACAATGATCGGCGTGGGCAGAGTTGTGAGCGAAGCCCGATTCCCGGGGCACATAGAAGGGACTCTCCTGAGCACCGAGGTGGCTCATCCGGGGGTTCCAACTACAGGCAAGAGCTCCGCGGCGGTTGGGACACTGCATGAAGGTCGCCAACACCTCCCATATATCCCGAAGAAGCCAACCCGCTGACCCAGAGGGTGATCTCAACCACGATACCTCATAGGTTCAAGCTACCTCAGCTTGAATTGTACGATGGGTTGGGCAATCCACTCGAGCACGTGCAGCGCTACAGGGGGGTGATGGAGATCCAATGAGCGGATGATGAGCTCATCTGTCGTGCCTTCCAAATGACTCTAAAGAAGTCCAACATGGAATGGTACGACGACTTACCCGACAGATCGATTGACTCCTTTGGCGATCTGTCCCACAAGTTTCGTCTAAAATTTCGAGCGAGGCGGAGAAGGAAGAACGCCCCTGACTATTTGTTCACGGTGATTCATGAGGAAAGGGAGACCCTCCGGAGGTTCAGCCGACGCTTCAATGAAGAGCGTCTTAGCGTGACGAGCTGCAGAGATGAGCTCGTCAGGGCAGCCTTCAAGAATGAGCTCACTAATCGTGATCTACACAAATCCTTGCTCCACGACCCACTGATGGATCTCGATGCTCTCTTTTCCAGAGCGGACAAGTTCATGCTCAGTGAGGAGTCATTGGGGGCGAAGAATGTAGTCACCCCAACCGAGCGTCCCAAAGCTGAACCCCGGTTTCTGCCTAGGCCAATGTAGGATGACCGTCCCGGAGGGCGAGATCAAGATCGTCCCTGAGGGCGCGACCATGGAGGCCCCTGAGGGCAAGATCGCCTTGGATCTCTGAGTGGGTTTCTCGCTCCAAGGAACCCCGCTCTGAGGAACGGACCTGAAAGAGCACTGGATGCGGCACATTTTACAAGACTCAATGCCCCGCTAGCCGAAGTGATGTCAGCAGCCAAGACGGGCGGGCTTCTCAGAGATCTGCCCCCGAGATAAGGACAAAGCCGAACGCGTGCAATGCGCAGAAGTTCTGTCGGTACCACCGCGACCACTGCCATGACACTGAAGAGTGTTATGTTCTGAAGAAGGATATAGAGCGGTTAATCCAGGACGGCCATCTTCAGAGATTCGTCGATCAAGGAGGCCAAAGACGAGAAGGGCGAACTCCTGTGTAACCTGATCTGCTCATATTTTACACCTTTTCTCTGCATATTGGCATGCCATTTCGATTTCTCATATCGCGATTTTCACGATTATTTGACGATGTTTCGATACTTTTCACTATTTATTGCTTTTCGTTTGATTTCAGGAGATATGTAGCAATCGGGTGCAATTTGGAGCCTAGAGGACTTGCACGCATACCGGAGTATCGCTCATGATCATATCGGAGAGTTAACGGCACTGGAGGATGAGTGTAAGAAGAAGTGTGTCGAAGGAATCGACGAGAAAGCAAAAAGGAGAAGAAATGAGCTCTGAAACAAGCAACTCGGCCGAGCAAGGCAGTTCACTCGGCCGAGTGACGCAGCCTACTTGGCCGAGCAAAACTGACACGACGACATCTGCCAGCCTGAGTTTCACAATGTACTCGGCTGAGTGGTGAATTCCACTCGGCCGAGTAAGAACTTCACTCGCCCGAGTGGAGGCCAAAATTTCGAAGAGAGCCAAGTTGACTTCTCTATTTTTGGACGATTTGCAGACTGATGTACTCGGCCGAGTCAGGATTCTCACTCGGTCGATAAATATTTCCACTCGGTCGAGTGGCGCAGACGCCCAGTTGGGAAAGCTAGGGTTTCTGGCGGCGCAGGGGCAGTTTGGTCTGTATTTTTTGGTTCTTTTGGGCATGTATTTAAGCCCAGTTTTGTATCCAGCCCTAGGAGAGACCGGATAGACTTCTTAGAACTATTTTTCCTTAGTTTCTAATCATAGTTAAGCTTTTTGTATTGGCCAGAGATTGAATATTAGATCTTAATTTTCTATTGAAAGCTTCTTTGTCGACATTGGTTTGTCTTGATCTCTTGCAAATTCTGATTTTTATGCTTTATCTCTTATTGAATCTTGATTGCATGATGAATTCCATTGTTGATCTTGTTTTCTTATCGATTTCTAATATGATTTGTGAGTAGTTCCTTTGCTCTAGGGCAAAGGGATGAACCCTATGGATCTAATGTTTGAATTGTGAGATTTATTGAATTGATATACTATTAGGCTTGATTGAAAGGTTAGATCTTGGTCGATTTACTATGGATAGATAGGGATTTCTCTTGGATCTTGTGAGCTCGACAGAGGATCTTGATCCAAGGAAAGCCCTAGATATTCGATTTAGGTTTACAATCGAAATTCCCTAGATTTGGTGCGCGACTGTGACCAAAGCTAGCATTTTTATTGTTCTCCTATAATCATATTCGTTGCATGACAGTGAATGGATACAAACGACCAAGACCTAGATCTGAACTCAAGTTGTGCGACAACGAGCTTGAGTTTGGATTGGACGAGATTGTCGATCTTAATGCTAGTAGTCTAGACTAGGCTTGTGCGACAGCGAGGCTCTAATTTAGAGCGCTATAGACCCACAGTAGCGCGACAGCGTGAGTTGGTTCTCCAATTAGTTGCGGCAAGTTCCCCTTGACTCGAGTTTGATTGCATGGTATTTCATAACTCACGTTGATGACGTGAAAATCCATAGTGGGGATTCCTAGCCCTAGACATCTTTATTATATTGAATTTGCGTTGTTATTCAAACGATTGTTATACCATCCATTCTCAAACGACTTTTCCACCAAATAGCTTAGTAACCAAAATGGAGTATTATCATTAGTCCTCCCTGTAATTCGATACCCGCTTGCCACTTAACTGTGCACTTGCGGTAAAGCTACATTGTTTTCTGAGTGTATATCCAGAAGCGATCAGAACCTCTCTGGCTGACCCAGGCCCAGAACGTCGAACAAGCTGCACATCCTATCACTGGTCCGATCCTGCACATAGATGTGATATGCGGTGGGCCGGCCTCGGGCGGAACCTCTACGTCGCAAAGAAAGAGTTATACGTGGCAGGTCATGGTGGCGGGCGCTGGCGCAGGGACGAAGCAAAGAAGGGTAGCTCCACCCTCTATCTCCTTCTCTGACGACGACCTGGATCAGATCGAGGTACCATGATGACGCCATTATCATCGAAGCACTCATTGGGCCGACAATTGTAAGCAAATTCTTGGTCGACACCGGCAGCTTGTGCGACATACTGTTTTTGTCCACGATCCAGAAAATGGGATTGGGCGAGGCGGACCTGAAACCATGCTTGGGCCTGATTGTAGGCTTACTGGCCATTCGGTGCCCATTGTCGAAGTGATCGTTCTGCCCGTCACCCTGGGGGAGAGGCCGAGGATTGTCACGCAAATGACACAGTTCGTCATCGTCAACTTCCCCTCAGCATGCAATGGCATCATTGGGCGGCCTTACATGAACAATGTCGAAGCTCTCCCCTCGTTGTTGCACCAAATGATAAAGTTTCAGACTCCATATGGGGTTGGAAAAGTGTGAGGAAGCCAGAGGCTCTCGCAAAGCTGCTACGTTGGCTCCACCAAACACAAGCAGTCCGAGCAAGCCCTGTCGATCAAACTCCTTAACGGTCAGGAGGACTTTGCTCATCAACAACCAACTTCGGTAGATGGCATAGAGGAGGTGCTACTAACGAAGGAAGCGGACAGAACTGTGTCGATTGGCACGAAGTTAACCGTGAAGCTGAAGGTGGGGCTGATCGACCTCCTCAAGATGAATGCTGACATCTTCGCATGGTCGCCCTCAGACATGCCTGGAGTTGACCAGGCGGTGATCGTCCATGAGATGCATGTCGACCCTGAAGCTCACCCTGTACGGCAGAAGAAGCAGAGCGCTGGGGGAGAGAAAGTGCGGGCAACGGGCGAAGAGGTGGAGAGGCTCCTTGAAGCCAGATTCATTAGATACGTGAGAAATCCTGACTGGCTCGCCAATGTGGTGATGGTGAATAAGCCCAGCGACAAGTGGCGAATGTGTGTGGACTTCACCGACCTCACCAAAGTCTGCCCAAAGGATAGCTTCCTGCTGTCAAGGATCGACCACCTGGTGGACAATGCCTTAGGGTATGAACTTATAACTTTCATGGATGTCTTTTCAGGCTACAATCAGATACAGATGGCGACCTATGATAAGGAGAAGAAGGCGTTCATCACAGACCAGGGACATTCTGTTACACCAAAATGTCGTTCGGACTCAAGAACACCTGAGCGACCTACCAACGGATGGTCGACAAAATCTTCCATCCCCAGGTCGGCAGGAATCTAGAGGTCTACATCGACGACATGTTGGTGAAATCAAAGAAGGCCGAAAATCATCTTGCCGACATAAACGAAACATTCCAAAAGGTGCGGCGCTACAACCTGCGGCTCAACCCAGCCAAGTGCATATTCAGCGTCGAGTCTAGGAAGTTCCTTGGCTTCATGATCACCAAGCGAGGAATTGCGACCAACCCTGACAAGATCGTCGTCCTTACCAACATGACGGAGCCAAGGACGATTCGGGACCTGTAAGGACTGAATGGACGGATCACCGCGCTGGAAAGATTCTTGTCGAAGTCTACAGAGAGGTCTCTCCCAATCTTCAAGATTCTTCGAAAAGCCCTCGCTGAGAGGAAGGGTGCAAGGAAGGAAGTGGAGTGGGACGACTCCTGCACAAGAGCTTTCGATGATCTAAAGGCCTACCTACAAAGCCCGTCGCTGCTCGCAAATCCCGAAGAAGGAGAGCAACTCGGCCTCTACCTCGCCACTACTGAGGAAGCTGTAAGCTCGGTCCTAGTGAAGGAGGACGGGGCATCCAGAGGCCGGTCTACTATGCCAGTCGGGTGCTCCGAGACGCCGAGATCCGCTATAACCCCATCGAGAAGATCACCAATTACCTGGTTCTGACAGCAAGGAAGCTCCGACCCTACTTTCAGGCTCACACCATTGTCATCTACACCAAATCGACACTTAAAAAGAACTTGAGGAGGCTGGAAAGATCAGGCCGAATGCTGAATTGGAGTGTCAAGCTCAGCGAGTTCGACATCATCTACAAACCAAGGGCAGCAATCAAGGGGCAAGCACTAGCAGACTTCGTGGCAGAGTGCACTATAGAAGAGAATGGCGAAGCTTCGCCCAACGGTCGCCTGGATGCAGAACCACAGTAGCTCGCTAGCAAAAGTCCTCCCTCTGCATCCACCCAGTCCGACGATGAGCAATGGATCGTCCATGTCGATGGATCGGCCACATCGTTAGTGAGCGGAGCCGACATTGTAATAAAGACTCTGGAGGGGAGCCTATTGGAGTACGCCCTCCGCTTCAAAATCTCGGCAACCAACAATGTGGCGGAGTGCGAGGCCGCCCTCAACGGCCTAAAGCTCTGTCGGGTGCTTGGAGCAACAAATGTGTTGTTGATTAGCGATTCAAGGCTGTTCATTCAGCAAATTGAAGGAAGCTTCAAGGCAAGGGAGGAACTGATGAAGCGGTACCTGAAGTGCACCCGGGCCGAACTCCTCAAATTCAGGAAAGCGGCGGTCCAACATCTACCAAGGTCAAATAACCTCCGCGCCGACGCCCTCTCAAAGATGGCTTCGTCTTCTCCTTCAGAGTTTGGATTGAGAACTTACTGACACCCGACATTAAGGAGGGCGAACTGATAAGCATCAACCAAGAGCGGTCGTGGATGAACCCGATCATCGTCTACCTGGAGACTGAAGCCCTACCAGAAGATAGGCTGGAGGCACGAAAGACCGAGGGCTTTGTCGTTCGTGATCTTCGGCGATGTACTCTACCGAAAGCGTCGCGTGAAGAACGACGTATTACCCTACTTAAAGTGTCTTGGGCCGAGAAGTGCGGAGGAAGTCATCCGCGAAATACATGAAGGATTCTGTATGAATCATCACGGTGGTCGCACCCTGGCATATAAGGCAGTCCGGCATGGCTACTATTGGCCGACCATGCTGAAGGACGCAATCGACTTCGTCAAACGGTGCGAGGAATGCCAGAAATTCTTCAAGCATACAAAGGCTCCTCCTACCGACCTGATTCCAATTCTCAGCCAGGTCCTATTTGCCAAGTTGGGCCTCGACATCCTCGGACCATTCCCAATGGCAACCGGATGAAGGAAGTTCCTAGTTGTCACCATCGACTTCTTTACCAAGTGGATCGAAGCGGAGCCCCTAGCACACATTACCTCAAAGGACATGAAGAACTTCGTCTAAAGTCTATCATATGCCACTTCGGGATACCCCGCTCCATTGTGACAGACAACGGGACGCAGTTCGACTCTGGGAACATCAGAGAATTCTGCTCAGATTGGGGCGTCAACCTTCACTTCACCTCCGTGGTGCACCCGCAGTGCAATGGCATGGTCGAGGCAGCGAACAAATGCATCCTTGGAGCCTTAAAGAAGAAGGCCGATAACGCATCTGGATCTTGGCCTGACGAGTTATCCGGTATCCTTTGGTCTTACCGCACTACATACAAAGCTTCAACTGGCGAGAGCCCCTTCATGCTAGCCTATGAGGCGGAAGCCGTCGTCCCAGTAGAGGTCGGCGAACAATCTCTCTGCCTCCAGTACTTCGACAAACAAGCAAATGAAGAAGGCCTCGACCTCAACACTGAACTCCTCGACGAGGTAAGGGATCGTGCTTTAACATGTCTTATCAAACACAGCCAAAGGATGGCGAAGTACTACAACTCTCGGGTGAGGAAGTGGAGCTTCAGAGTCGGCGACCTCGTCCTCAGAGACGCAACCTTCAAACCTGAGATCGGCTGCCGCAAAAAGATCTCCGTCAAATGGGAAGGCCCCTACAAAATAGCGGACATTGTGGGACCAGCGACCTATTTTTTGGCAAACATGGAGGGTAAAGAATTAACTCATCCGTGGAATGCCCAACACTTACTTAAGTACTATCAATAAAATTTGTAATTTTATGTTTGTACAAACAATGGGTTGTTTGAATGTAAGTTTCAGATCCCCTCCAAGATAGAAAGCGCCTCCATAAAGGTTGTCTTAATCATCCGGAGCGGGCTACCTCGCTACAAGTAAATTCTTGTGTTTTCGTTTGTACATATGTATTATGCGAACTAAAACTGCACCCCGCCACCCAAACCAGAGCGAAAATGCGGGGTCGACTACGGCCCATCTATACCCACCCTCTCAAAGACCTCCGAGGCAGCTCGCCACCCAAACCGGAGCGAAAATGCGGGGTCGGCTACGGCCCATCTATACCTGGTTGAACGGGAGGACGTGCAAGGAGCACGCCTTCCACTCCCAAGCGTAGGAGTGTCAATGCAATAAATAATAACTGGTGAGTACCGGGTCAGATCACAGGGACAAGTCGTTCTATATTCACAAGTTTGATCAATAAAGAAAAAATAATAGCATGAAACAACCACCTCACTAACGGTGGAAAAGTGTGTGAAAAAGCAAGGAATCTACAATCCTATCCTAAGTGGTTAGGGTTAGAGAGCCAAATGGGAAGTTAGGATAGCTAGGCGAGGAGAATGGGTTGTGGGTTCACTAATGTTGGTGTTAATCAAGCTCAAATTACACACATATAACTCAATTAGACCTCCGGCTATGGCAAGCTTAATCGGAAAGTTTAGCTTTCATGAACACGATAATTTGCAATAGGGATGGATGCATCACATAGCACTAATCAATATATGAACATGGTATTTTCTTAAATTTTGCCCTCTCTGGTCTTAACCAATCAAATTGTGCCCTAATAATCATCCAACATTAACATGAAATTGTGCAAGAGGCAATTAGAACTATAATTAACAACCAATCACAATGAATCACAACCCAAGCAATTTAACACTACTCAATCATCATGAAAAATTGAAATCTTTATACAAAATTATCACCCAAAGTTCATTACAAAAGAGAGATGTCAAACTACAAAAGGGGAAAGAGAGATATCACCAAAAGTCTCTCTAAGATGAAACCCTCCTCCACCTTGAGCACCTCCTCCAAGCTTCTAATCTCCTCCCATGGCCTCCTCCCCAAGCTTTCTCAAGTCCTAAAATACTCCAAAAAAACAGCAAGCAAAACGAAGAGGAGCTCCAAATTTTCACAACAGGCAGCCTTTAAAACATTACGGGTCGGGTTTTGGAGCTGACCCGACCCGCCCACAAGCTCCCCACGCGCGCTTGCGTTCTCTTTTGGCGGAACGGGCCAGATCCGGGTCTGGCGCACGGGCGCTCAACCCGCGGTCTTCAAGCGCCCACTTCTCAAAGAAGCAGGCCGCTTCCTCCAATAATTCGCAGCGGGACGGCCGCTGGGCCGGCCCGCAAATGCTTTAGCTTTTTTTAAATATAAGAAACGCAGCGGCCCGCTGCTGAGAGCGGGCCGCAAAATTGGGTCGGCCAGTGGGCCGGCCCAAAGGCTCTGTTTATTTATTTATTTTTAATTTTCTTTTAAAATTCCCAGAAATTTCCTTCCTTGCTCCAAATAATCCCTGAAAATAGCTCCGAGGTCCAGAAAATTCTGGAAAAATTCCAGAAAATCCAGAAAAATCCCAGGAGTGCCTGAAAAATAAGGGGAGCAAAAATTAGTCCATATGAAACATATTTTATGTATAAATTAGGAATAGGCTTTAATAATTCACGATAATACGCACGTATCAAAGCCAAAATAGACACAATATACACATAAAATGCCCAGATAATGGGGGAAAATATGCAATTTATATCCCAAATCAATACCCACCCTCTCAAAGACCTCCGGGGCAGATCGCCACCGAACCTGGAGCAAAAATGCGGGGTCTGCTACGGCCCATCTATACCCGCCCGCCTACAGAGGATGCGGGGTCGGCTACGACCCATCTATACCCGCTCGCCTGCAGAGGATGCGGTGTCGGCTACAACCCATCTATACCCACCCTCTCAAAGACCTCCGGGACAGCTCGCCACCCAAACCGGAGCGAAAATACGGGGTCGGACACGGCCCATCTATACCCGCCTGCATACAGAGGATGCAGAGTCAGCTACGGCCCATCTATACCCGCCCGCATACGGTGGATGCGGGGTCGGCTATAGCCCATCTATACCCGCCCTCTCAAAGACCTTCGGGGCAGCTCGCCACCCAAACCGGAGCAAAAATGCGGGGTTGGCTACGTCCCATCTATACCCGCCCGCCTACAGAGGATGCAGAGTCGGCTACGGCTCATCTATACGCGCTCTCTCAAAGACCTCTGGGGCAGCTTACCACCCAAACCAGAGAGAAAACGTGGGGTAGGCGACGTCCCACTACCTGGCCGCCTACTGAGGATGCGGGATCGGCTACGGCCTATCAATACCCACCCTTTCAAAGACCTCCGGGGCAGGCGTCTGAGCTGCGCCCCCGATAGGTCGCCAAGAACCTTTAGGATTTGGGGATTGCCTCTGAAGCGTCCCCCACCATAAGGAAGTCCACGGCAGGCTGTCGAGTTGTGCTGTCGATAGGTCACCCAGGGTTTTGCGGATTGCCTCTGAAGCATCCTCATACCCTAAGAAAGTTCGGGGCAGGCGTCCGAGTTGTGCCCCCGATAGATCGCCATCCGAACCCGCCATTTAGAAAACTCTCCAGCGGCGACCCACTTAGGAACCCCGCCGACTCAACTTCACAAAGAATGACTCTACAACATTCCGATTCTCCTCGCTCATAGACTCTTCCAAGCTGAAAGTTGGAGGCATACAAGCACATACAAGCACAAAGAAAAATAAGGCGAACTACCTCAAAGGTGATATCTTTCATTAAATTTAAAATATTTACAAAAAATTTTTTTACACTAAGTCATAAGCACGGCCCCAAGATCGGCCCTACATATGCCCCCCAGTCAACTATGGCACCTCTACTCGGTTGCTGACCTCCTCATCTTGCACCTCTGCATGTGTCTCCACCTCGGTCTCCGCTACATCCGCCGCTGTGGCCTCCCCTGACCGCCCACATTGCCACCCGCTTGATCGCCAGCCGATGGACCTCCTACTTCTCTGACGTTCTCTTCTTCCTCGCCATCTGAGGCCACCAACAACGGGGAGAAGTCGACCTCCAACTCGGGATGCAGCCTCTTCAATCTCTTCTCCGCCCTCCCGAGGTCCGCCTACAGGCCCTCCTGTTGGCCCTCCTCCATGCTTTTGGCCCTCACACTCTTCATCACGAGGAGAAGCTCGTTGAGCTGGTACTTGCGGACTGCATGTGCCATCATTGCATTTACGTCTACCTTCTTCAGCTCTGCCACTTGATGCTTGAGCTCAGCGATCTCCTTCGCCTTTGCCTCCACCTCCTCGGCATGGGCATTTCTCGCAACGACCCTTCGGGTCTCCTCATCCTGAAGCATCCAATCCAACTCATCCGCGATCTTCCCCAGCCTCGTGGTCTCCCCTTTCTGGGTCGCATAGTACTCGCAGACTTGCTTTAGCTTCTCGTCCATGACCCGCAGCTTCTCGGTGACCTCCTTGAGTTCGGCCTCTTTCTGCTGCAGCTTATCGGTAATTGCCTTGAGCTCCGCCTTCTTCTTTCCAAGAGTCGCCTTGAGCTCAACCACGTTAGTATGGCGATGCAAGGACGCCATCACTGCCACAACCTATAAAAGGAACAAAATATATAAGCCCGTATGAAAGAATGAAGACAGATATTATGGGTAGAGAGAGCAACGAACCTGCATGATGTGCCAAATAGCAGTGTCACAAAAACGCTCGACACCGATGTCCCACAGGAACTCCCGGTCCCTCGACAACAGACAGTTCTCTGCCAGATGGGTCGCAATCCAGGCGTCCTCGAACAATGATTCCTTGGTGCCCACCGGGAAACACGGCCCGACAAGCTCCATCTTTGGAATGGTCAGGACCTCGGCTTTCGTCGCCTTGAAGTGTGCGAACACTGCCTCGCAGCTTGGGTGCCCTGGTTTCCTCCGATCTGGCTCCCCCTGCTCCCAAAAGGGGCATCCATAGGGCCAAAGCTCGACCCGTATAGCCTTGTCGATCTGCACCCCGGCTGGAGACTTTGGAGTGGGGCCAAGCGAAGTTGGGCCACAATGGCGACTGGGCCGGTGGCCCCTGGGGCGTGGCAACCGTCAGAACAGCCAGCAGCTCCTCGACATCATCAAGGTCGACAAAGCTGCCCAGCGCAGCCTCGCTCATACAGGAGGGGGAGTGGTTAATGTGGACGTCTTCTTCTTCGTTCTCTTGCTCTGCTCCTCCCCCTTAACCCGAACGGTGGACGCCACCTCCAGGCTCCGTTTCTGCCCAGCCTTCTTCGACAAGCTCTTAGGCGCCACCTTCTTGGCCATTGGCTCCTCGTTCGACGGTTCCCCCATAGCCATCCTCATCAGCTCGTCTCTGGACAGACTTAGGTTCGCACCTGAAAAGAGAAAAGAGATCATAGTGAGCATATATAAAGATGGTCGCTAAGGTCGCAGTACCTTCGGGCCAGATATGTAGGGCGATCTAGTCGTCCTTAACAAACATCGCATGTTTTCGGATTTCTTAGGCGATCTCCACTAAGATCTTGGAGTTCTCCAGATTCTACCCCCTCCTTTCTATTTATAGAGTAAGTCAAGCGATCTCGGCTGTTGAATATGGGCCACGTGGCAAGATCAGGAGCAAATATGTCGTCTCAACTTCTCCCCAGAATCGTACGGGACACGTGTCGTGCTCCGAGTGGCTAGGCGCCTCGATTTCCCTGCTTCCGAATCATCATAATGACTTTAGCAATTCAACGGTCATATCGTATTTAATGCCATAGCTGTCGGCCAAAAGAAAGTGAAGCGCGTCATCCGAGCCTAGCCAGACTTCCCGTTTTGAACTCGAATGACGGGGCAATTGTTACGACCTTAAGATCGGCCCAGTCGATCAAGGCCCGTATGATCAAAGCCCAAGTAAATAGCCCGTCGAATCTCCTTAATAAGAACTAGCTCCGAGAAGAAGCTCACCGAGGCTTAGAGAAGCTCACCGAGACGCTGAGAAGCTCGTCGAGGCTAAGAGCAGCACACGCCTGGAGAGCGACAAACTTGTCAATCGAACCAAAGAGAAGAGCCCTCCGGCTGATCGCACACGATCTATGCCAACTCGTGCCAAAGGTAGCTCGCCCCTGTTGGGGTTTTCAATGACCCTTAGGGCATAAACTATGCATGTCCTACGTCGGACAAACATTAGAATCAAAAGAAGCAGCAGAAACATTATTAAACTCTTTAACAACTCACTACCCTAAGGAAGCATGCACCCTAGTTAGGATAATCTACTAACTCAGGTTGGGTCCGACCAACCCGAAGAAAGATCTAACTACTGCAAAGAATTTGAAAAGCATAAAAGAAACTGACTTACCCGGAACTTTGCTTGCATCGACAAAGTGTTCCGAACCGTTTTCCGCATCGTGTCCCAAGCTGAGCCGCTTTCCGAACTGTACCGTGTGATTCGGGATATAAATTGCATATCCCCCCTATTTTTGGACATTTTATGTGTATATCATGTTAATTTTGGCTTGATACGGGCGTATTTGTGATATCGTATATTATTAACACATAATCTCTTTTTATACATAAAATGAGATGTTTTTGGACTAATTTTTACTCCCCTTATTTTTAGGTATTTCTGGGATTTTTTTGGATTTACTGGATTTTCTGGAATTTTTTCAGAATTTTCTGGAGCTCGGAACTATTTTTCGGGGATTTTTGGGGCAAGAGAATCAATTCTGGAATTTTATTAAAAGAAAAATTAAAAAAATAAAAAAAGCCCACGTTGCGGGCCAGCCCACTGGCCGGCCCGCTTTACAATCTTCACGGGCCGCTGTAGTTTTTTTCAAAAACAAATTAAAAAAATGTTCACTGCTCGCGGGCCGGCACAGTGGCTGGCCCGCTCGTAACTTTGAAGGGGCAGCGCCCCGCCCCCAAGCGGGACGGGCGAAAAGCGGAGCCGGGTCTCCGAACCGGCCCGCGATGCCAATGCGTTCGCGCAATTCAGCTGGGTGCGGGTCGGGCGCCATGCCCCTGACCCGCAGGCCCGTTTTTTGTGTCATTAGGGGCTATGCGTAAAATTTGGGGCAACTTCGTTTTTTTGCCCAGTTCTCTGTTTTTTTGAGTTTCTTAGGGTTTTGGGGTTGGTTTCTTCCCCAAGAGGCTAGGGGTGACATTGGAGGCCATTGATGAAGCTTGGAGCTTGGAGGAGCATTTGGGAGAGGAAAATTTCATCTTGGAGTGACACTTGGGTGAAATTTCTCTAATCTCTTGTGTATTTGATTTAGGGTTTTGTGTTGTAATTTGGATGATAATTTTGAGTAAAGATTTCTTCTTTTTCATTATGATTCTCTAAATCTTGCTTGTGTGGTTGTGTTGTGAGATTGTTGTTGTTGGGTTGTGAATTTCATCTCTAGCATGTGTTTATCTTCTAAATTGGTGGATGAAACTTGAGTTAGTTTGTTTATTGGAACCCTAAGGGGAAATCCAAAGAGAGCATCATCCTAGCGAACCCTCTCTAATGTGCTCATTGTCTATTACTCGCATGGGTTTCATTCATTGCTTATTGAACCCTACTTGTTCGATGAAATGCTGTATTTTTCAATTGAGTTGCCTTAGCCGGATAATCAATTGAGTTATATTTAGGATGATTTCTTGCGCCCACGGCCTTATTAACATGCACGCCACATGAGTCCTCCTCGTTACTTACCGATTCGGCTCTCCACCCTTAGTGCATAGGCTAGAAGTGTAGTTTCACCAAACATTTTTCACACGTTTCCACTGTTAGCGAGTTAGTTGTAACACGCTTTTATCTTTCTTTATCGATCAAACTTGTGAATGTAGAACGACTTGTCCCTGTGATCCGACCCGGTACTCACCGGTTATTTATAAATTTATTGCATTGACGCTCCTACGATTGGGAGTGGAAGGCGTGCACTTGCGCGTCCTCCGGTTCAACCAATTGGCACCGTTGCCGGCGACAATGGTTTCTATTATTAGCATTTTTTTGATTGATTTTGAAAGGTTTAGTGTGATACTTCTATCTCTTAGTGTTGTGTCTGTTGGAAGCAACGATATAGGCTCTTGGTTTGATGATGACAAACGTGTCATTATATCTAACGTGTGTGCTTAGTGTGTTTCAGGCTTGGCGAAACAATATACTTTCACTACTTGGCGGAATTGCTATTCGTATAGCATATTGGGAGAAAGAGTGTGTGTGCACAAAGAAGTTTGACTTGGTCAACATGGAGGGAGATAGAATCAACTTGGGATTCGGTCAAATCAATTTGAGATCTATTCCAATAATAATTATCTCTATTCAATTCAAATTCCAATTCAAATCCTACTACATCTCAAAATCCTTTAATCTTGGGATTCTCCTTGATCATCATTGATCCCCTCCTAATCCTATATAAACACCATCTCAAAGAGGGGATGACCCGCGGCCATAGCAATAATATAAAACAAAAAAACCCTAGCATCAATTATATTTTCCGCAAGCATCTTCCCATCAAATTCTTCATCAAAGCCCAGTGCACTTTGCATCTGCCGCATTCACTTTTGTAAACAGGGGTTTTGTGTCTGGGTGTTGTGTCTGCCACATCTTTTTTATCAAAAGAATCAGCAGCCGAAACAAATAGGAGGGGCCACATTTTATTTTAAAAGAATCTCTCATCTTCCCTTTGAAATCAACCCAGGGCCACACGAAGAGGCACAAAATAAATCCCCTGGCCTTTTGTTTTTTTTGTAGTGCTCTTCTAATCACAAAATCCCTTCAGCCAATAAAATTTTGCCTTTGCAATTACGCACCACGTCAACTTGCAAGAGAAGAGGGGCATGCGAAATCATCACAATTAACATCTTTGATTGCTCCTCTTTCAATCATTAAGAGTTTTTTTTTGCAGGACAAGTAGCTGCTCTTTTGATTTACAGGGTACTGCGGCCACCAACATCCAAGAGCACAGGCCGGCCTTCAAATAATTCCAGGAGCCGTTTTTTGAGACATTTTTTGTTGTGGCAGCCGCATGAACAAAAGGAGGCCGAATTCTTTGACGCTTGAGCCATCCTGTTGCCGGCCATAATTACGTTGGCTGCCAAACAAATTTTTGAAGGGAGGGCACTCAAACATTCATATTATTATTATTTTAACTCCAAGAGCACAGCACTTTGTAAATTCCCCTTTGAATATTTCTTTGCCTTAAATAATTGACCTTCCACTTTGAAAATCCTGAGAACTCCTTGAATAGCCGGCCAAACTTAATTGTTTATGCTGTTGCTTGCAGGTTCAAAGAGACAACCGAAGCCTTTTTTGGAAGCACGGGGGCCGAACAAAATTTTTGAAGAGAGAGAGTCATTTTTGTTGGCTGGCCGAATTAATTCTCAAAGAATATCCGAGGCTGCCGAATTGTTTCTCAGAGGGAAACTATTCACGCAAGGGAGCAGACCCAAGAAGACTCACGCAAGACAAAGGGGAGTCATCAATTCTTTAGGATTAGCGTTCAATAATTAATGAGTGAATTGATTCTTGACTAAAACGTGTGTCTCGCTTGCAGGGTCATCAAGCCAGGTTGAAATTAATTGGTGCTCTCCTACACATATGCTTGCAGCCGCAATCTTTGACTAAAGGAGAGTTGAGCCATTCAAGTTTTCCTTGCAAATTGAGAAGGCTAAGTTGATAAAGGGAGCCGCAAATATTGACTAAAGAAGAGAGCCCATACGCAACTTGTGTTGCTAAGGAGGGAGGACGAGACGACATTTAGTCAGACTCAGATCTGACCTGTGCTTATTGACGAGGACATCGCCGCTACACAAACTGAGATTCCTAAACTCTACTTATTATTATTTTGTGTAGTTGTTGTGTTAGATCCTCGTAG
>JAULAV010006021.1:0-49999 GCA_030789695.1 Scilla litardierei
AAACAAAGAGGCAACCCAGTTTCATTCCCATATTTTGGAAAGCCTGATCCTGCTTTTGCTTCCTTTGATACTCATCGGTCTTTACTAAGGTAGTCTCCCATTTTCATTTATGCTCTTTTTAGTTCTTTCAATCATGTTGTCGCCGATCGCTCCTTATTTATTTTACACCTTTTTTTGCATATTTTCATGTCATTTCATTTTTCACGATTATTCGACGATATCTCGTTACTTTTCACTATTTCTTGTTTTTTTCGTGTTTCAGGAGATATGGAGCGATCTGGAGCGAAAATGAGATCAAGGGACTTTCACGCGCACCGGAGCGTCGCCCACGGCTTTATTGAGGAGTTAGCAGCGCTAGAGGATGAGCGGAAGAGGAAGAAGGTCGATAGAATGGACGAGAAGGCGAGTAGGAGAAGAAAAGAGCCCAAAAGCAGCTTACTCGGCCGAACAGAAAGTTCACTCGGCCGAGTGAAGGAGTGCGTTCGGCCGAGTGAAACGGATACAGACTGCCGATTTTCAAAGTTCACTCGGCCGAGCAAGAATGTTCACTCGGCCGAGTGAGAAACCCCACTCACCCGAGTCTGACATGGATTTTCTTCCGAGAAGCAGCCAACTAACTGGAAATTTGAGAAGACCCACTCCGCCGAGCAAGATTGCTCACTCGGCCGAGTGAGGAAGATCACTCGCCCGAGTCTGACAGAGCGACAGACCCCCGAGTCTGACATGTATCACTCGGCCGAGTGACGCATTCTGACTGTGTCGGGAATTAGGGGTTTTAGCTGCGCCAGGGGCAATTCTGTCAGGAATTTCTGAACGATTTTGGATTATATTTAAGGCTAGTTTTATTCCTAGTTTTAGGAGGGACTTGAAGTTATTTTTGACGGCTATTCTTATTGTAATTCTCAGCTGGAGATTATAGACGTGTAATTTGGTTTGATCTTTCCCTTTAAAAACTCTTGTTTTTATGAATTGTTCTCTCTTAGCTATGAATTGTGCTTTGATCTATTTCTTTATTTCTGAGATTTCTATGATGAATTGTGATTAGTTTCGTCGTTCTAGGGCATGTGGATGAACCCTATGGATCCGATCTTTGAATTGTGATGAATGAATTTAATTGTTGCTAGGATTGAAGAAAGGTTAGGTTGTGATTGATTTATTACGAGTAGCTAGGAATTTCCATCGATTGGGATTTGCAAGAAATTGGATCCCAATTGATGGGAAGGCCTAGATATTCAATTTAGGTTTATAATCGAGATTCTCTAGATTTGGTTTGCAAGAGATTGGACCAAAGCTAGCATTTTTATTTTAAATCTATACTAATATTCGTTTGTAAGAGATTAGACGAATACGAACTATCATAACCTAGATCGTAGCTCGATTTTGCACGAGAGTGGGCTCGAGGTGCGATTGGACGATGATGTCGATCTTCATGCTAGTGGCTTAGGTTAGGTTTTGCACGAGAGTGTGCCCTAATCTAGGTTGATATAGACCGGCAATAGCGCGAGAGCGTGAGCTTGGTTCTACATTCAGTTGCGACTATTTCACCTCAATTCAAGCCTTGCAACATTGAGATTCATGATCCACAAGGATAAGTGACGATCCGTAGTGGGGATTTCCTATCCCTAGACGCTTTTATTATATTGAATTCTATTTGCTATTTTAACGATTGTGACACACTATTATCCAAACAATTCCATTATTCCATCAATAGCTAGGTGATCAAGATAGAGTACTGTCAATTGTCCTCCCTGAGTTCGATACCCGCTCGCCACTACATCGTGCGCTTGCGGTAAGACTACAGTCGTTTTCCGGGTGTATATCCGGGAAATATCAAGTTTTTGGCGCCGTTGCTGGGGAGGCGACGGTATTTTATTTTATTTACTTAGTTATTTATTTTTATTTTTATTTTCACTCTTTCATTCCTCTATCGTGCTAAAAATTCTATCGAGACTCTCTTTTTCTATGCATGTACACGAGATCGAAGGCACACCAAGAAGATATATTATTTGATCCTGAGATCGAGCGTACAGCAAGGAGGCTTAGAGCTGAGAGGAGATTTGCTATAGAGGAAGATCATATGGCCCGACCAGAAACACCAGAGGAGTTAGCGGTGTATATGGCTAGGCTTGTCTCCATCCGAGATAGGCTACGGCCTATGACCACTCTACCACCTCTTCCATAGCCACGCCGGAGTTGACGGCCGATAAGAATTTGGAGCTGAAGACTGGACTTGTAGTGTTGATGCAACAAGACCCATTTCATAGGAACTCATAGGAAAACCCTCACTACCATTTCCAATCGTTCTTGGCTAAATGTGCCACCTTCCATATGCCAGGCGTGCTGGTTGACGCTATTCGACTGCGCCTCTTCCCGTTTACTCTTCGAGACAAGGCATTGTATTAGTTGATGATGCAAGCCGAGGGGATCTTCACTACTTGGGATGAGCTGGCGAGCGCATTTGTCAACAAATTCTATCCGCCATCCAAGACTATCAAGATAAGAAGCGCGCTCATGTCCTTCATGCAAGGACCTCAAGAAACTCTATATGAGGCATGGGAGCGTTTCAAGGATCTCCAACACCAATGTTCCCATCATAGTATTGAGGCATGGGAGCTTGTGCATAGCTTTTATAACGGATTGCAACCAAGCACAAAGCAGATAATTGATGCAACCGCCAATGGAGCTATTTTGTCAAAAACACCGGATGATGCTACGGCCTTACTTGAGGAGATGGCCTCGAATAACCAACAATGGAACGATGAGAGGGGACATTCTTCGTCATCCTTGAAGCCGGCAAGCATTTATGAGGCAAAGGCCGTAGCGGAGCTCTCTACAAAGTTTGATTCTCTTCACAAGGTCGTGGAGAGATTGGAGAAGCTCATTAGTGAACCGCATGGAACCCCCGCCATTTCTACACCGGGAGGAAGCATGAGCGACTGGTAAGACCAAGCTCATGTTATGTTTGTTAGAGGAGAGCTAGGAGAGGGAGCTATGGATCAAGTTCAATATGTTACGGGAAGCACCATTTATTGCGCAAACCCGTCTACGAGGAATCACTAGTGATTTTCATACGCTAACAATGATGGAGCCTTGAATCTGCCACAGTAACAACCACAAGCCCGGCCTCCACAACAACCGCAATATCAACCGAGAGGACCCCAACAACAAAACTTCCCACCGATGCAACAAGCGGGGCCATATAGACCCCCGGGGTACAATCAAGGATGGAGGGCACCCAATCCACCGCAAGCACCGCCGAGGTCGGACCATGAAGCAAGGGTTGAAGAATTCATGCCCGAACAAAAGAAGATAAATGCTAGATTGAAGGCCCAACAAGACTCCCTCAACACCGTCGTGGCACAATTATCAGAGCAACTAGCAATGCTCAATAAGAACACTCAATAATTGCCGCCTCAACTGGAACAAAACCCACGGAGCAATACCGGCCACATTAATGCGGTTGTAGCAGTAACTACAAGAGGCGAGAAGGACACAACTCCCACCATGATTCAAACTAAGGAGCCGGTGGAAGAAATTTTGGATGACAAGGAGCCGGTCAATGAAGAGGAGGGCCCAAAAGAGCCAAATGACGGTGAAAAATCTGAAATTGAGAAGCCACGTGAGGAGGCACTTATATGCCACAGGTACCCTTCCCATAACGGTTGGCAAAGGCAAAGATTGAGAAGCGGCTCGCCAAATTTCTGGAGTATTTGCGAGGCGTGAGCTTGAATATTCCATTCTTGGATGCAATTGTCGAAATCTCGTCCTATGCTAAGTTTCTAAAAGATTTGATTGCGGGAAAGAAGCGAAAGGAAAGGATCATGCTCGTCGAGCAAGGTACGTGGTTTACTCGGAAGGAGAAAGCGCTGACAAAGTTTAATGATCCAGGTAGTTTCCGAATTCCTTGCACGCTTGGAGAAGTCCCACTTCAAAAGGCTTTGGTAGATTTGGGAGCAAGCGTGAGTCTCATGCCCCTCACAATGTTTAAGAAATTGAATACAGGGACCGACCTAAAGGCGACAGACATGAAGATACAACTCGCGGACGGTCGGATCACTAGGCCGGTAGGGATTGCAGAAGACATACCACTTCAAGTATTGGACGGAATTTTCTTGCCGTGCGACTTCATGTTGATAGATATTAAGAAGGAGGGAGATACGTCGCTGATTCTTGGATGCCCCATCTTGGCCACCGCCGGCATGATTGTTGATGTGAGGGAAGGGACATTGTCCTTAAACGTCGGCAATATTGAAGTAGAGCTCCACATTTCAAAGGCGACGAAGCATATGCCTTGGCGAGAGGACGTGGATTATGTGGACCTACTCGACGAGGTGATTGACGACGCCATGCCATTTGCCATCGAAGCCAAGCACGATGACGGCCTCGAAGATGGTCAATCTTCTAAGGATGGCGAGATGATAAGAGACCCGTCGGATCCTTTTACGGATGAGGACAAAGACGACACTGATGTCGTAAAGATTAGAGAGCTATGTAAGCTCTCTACGGTGAAGAATATGAAGAAATCCCCACTTGACAAGAAATTATCGCCGCCGGCAAAGAAAACAGACGTTAAAAGCTCAAGCTTGGGGGACTCATCCCCCACTACTACCCATGATGAAGGGGAGTTGAGAAACGCCAATGAACATCAACAACTAAATCCAAGTGGCCTTTCCGGCAAGTTTGACGCACCCATATCACATGCACCGAACATCGAGCTTTAAACGCGTATCTTAAGGGGTCAAGCTCAAGACCTTAAACGAGCGCTTGTCGGGAGGCAACCCGACGGTTCTATCTTATTTTTAGTTGAATTTTTCCTTTTATTTTTTGTTTTTGATCTTTGTTAGTGTTTAGAGTCAAGAGTCGATGAAAATCCTGACAACTAGCTCTATTTTTCACTGCAGGAGATGGAGAACAAGGAACCATTTGAATGGAGGATGACCATGGCAAAGGAGAGCGCTCCAGGAATGCGCTCAGGCTTCAGGAGAAGGAAGAAACTGACGGGGAGAAGAAAAACTGAAAGTGGAGCAAAAAACAAAGAGTTGGAGCTGAAATTAGCAGCCCACTCGTCCGAGTGACATTATCATTCGGCCGAGTGAAGACCCTACTCGGCCGAGTAGGGTACTGATCAGGGAAGATTCGAAAAACCACTCTCTGTCATTTATATGCCACTGGGCTGAGTGACTTTGTCACTCGACCGAGTGAATCAGACACTTTCATCACTTGAAAAGCTCTGAGTGGCCTTGCCACTCGGCTGAGTGACCCTTGTCTACTCGTCCGAGTGGAAAGTGACACTCGCCCGAGTCACTACGTTTACGAAAAATTTTCGAAAAATTTAAACTGTGCCACTCAGCCGAGTGTACGCGTCACTCGGCCGAGTGACTAATCCTATAAATTCGAAATGTCGCGGCCCAAATCCCAAAAATCCCAAAATCCCAAATTTTTTGCCCGAGCCTTCGACTCTTCCCCCTCTTCGCCGAAATCGATCCCGTACTATGCCCGAGCCGCACCGCCCTTCGCCCGAGTCAGCGACCCCACGCCGCCGTCGCTGCCCTCTGACCATCGTCGGCGCCGCCCAATCTGCCGCCGGCTATCCTCCATTTCACCCAATTTCTCCCCTTTTCTCCATTTCTCTATTTTGTAAGCCCAATTACGCCCCAAATCCAAATCAATCTCTATTTATATCTATTATTCCTGAACTTACCCCATACTTATTGATATTCATTGCTAATTTGTCAATTTGTGTTTCAAACTAGCTTGGGGGAGATTCAGGGGCAGATTTGGAGCTTCTCGGAGGAGGCGATTCTCCGCACGCATCCATTGCTTACACTCGCGTCGTGTTCAGGTACACTCGCTCCTTTTATACAGCACTTCGAATTTGGGTAGGCAAGTTTCACGGCTCACATGCCACCACGCACTAGGTCTCGCACGCAGGCGCCCGCTTCCAAGCGGAAGAGGACCAGCAATCCTGGCCCCTCTTCCTCTAGGGCGGACTCCCTGCCACCTAGCCCGCCACCACCCACACTTCCACCTCCTATCGCACCCATTCCACCACCGACACAGCCCGTCCCCGCTTTTGACACGATGGGGATCACCTTCCGAGATGACGTACAGTGCGTCCGATTCGTGAGGCTCTCCCACCGTTCGATCGTACCCTCTAGGTTTGCACACCTTGCTGATTTCGAGCACCTAGGGATACTTGAGGGCCTACTCCAGTTGTATGACAACGTGGGGTGGCGTGACTTTTTGTCTGTGTCGGCGGACACCTACGTCCGGTCGACACTCGAGGTTCTGAGTTCTATTCGTAGGACTCCTGAGGGTTGCTCATTCCGATTGATGGATCGTGAGTGCGAGATCACTCTTGACATGCTCCGAGCCTATTTTCAGTGGCCCCCAGTCCCGAGCCCCGATCGAGCCTATAATCCCACGCATATCCCCCGCCGTCATTTGATACCCACGCCTTCTGGACACTCATCGCTGGATCGCCCCTCGTCTTTGACCCTAGCCGGGCCAAGGCCTCCGCTATCCTCGATCAATGCCTTTGCATTGCACATCGCCTTATGACGGCCACTTTCTTAGCGAGGTATGAGCCGAGGACGATGTCGATGCCGGAGCTTTACATGCTCTACGCGATGACTCGAGCGAGAGCCTTAGAGGTAGGTGGAGACGTCTTACTCCCCGCCATTGATATTGACATAGCTAGTTGGTACTTAAACCGTATCATTATCTCTGTCGGTGCCAGGACGCCTATCTGTTGTGGTGGTCTGATTACTCTTCTAGCTCCCATGTGCGGAGTAGACCTTCCAGCTGGTTTGCTACGACCCCCGGGCCCCACTTCCCTTTCCATTGATGTTATGGCCCGCATCAGGATGATGCGTCCTCATGGTTAGCACCACTGGATATGGCTGCACGGTCCTTTTGGCACAGATTACATGGTTCTTTCGAGCCCCGCTCGGACCCATATTGGAACCGCATGAGGGGAGTGGATTCCAGCGATGGACTTCCTCATCCTAGCTGCATACATGCTAGAGCCAGAGGGCGCTCAGCAGGAGCCCCTCCTTCCACCTCTGGACCCGGAGATCCCTCAGCCTGCACCTGATCTGTCTGCACCTCCCAACACCTCTATCCACACTTCTGTCAGTGTCGGGAGTACACTTGCTGAGGCCACCACAGCCACCACCACCTCCTCCTCCACCTCTGTGCCGTTGACCGTCGACCCTATTTCATATGTGAGTTTTGAGAGCCCCACCACCATTCTTGAGAGCGGTGAGTCTTCTTTTGTTTCCGCAGCCGAGACCCTGTCTACTCTATATTTCTCAACCCCTGGGGAGTCATTTTCTGTACACTTCACGGCCTCCCCAGTCGTCGACCCTTCCGTCTCCACTGCAGCTGTCTTCACCGAGAGTGTCGTGACGTATGTCTCCATTTTTGTGTCAGCGACCTCTCTGTCCTCCTCGCCCTCTATCACTACTTCAACTTCTGTCGCTGCTCACACTTCTGAGAGCATTCCTGCGTCTCAGCCTCCCACTGAGGCTGAGCGTGTTTTAGTGAGCACATTACCACAGCTTCACCCTGTAGTGGCCCCGCTTCTCTACGGTAGCCGTGCGAGACAGCCCCGTTCCTTACCAGTTTGACCCTCTGCTCTACCTCTCCCCGACACCCTAGTTCATCACCTACGTGCTCTAGAGGGGGACCGTTAGTGGGCTTAGAGGAGATTTTTGGGCTCTCTCCGTTACAGTTAGTGCTGTACAGTCTCGCGTCGCTTTACTCCCTGGTATTCAGGCTAGCCTGAACCAGATTCTTGCATGACTATCACAGCCTCCACCTGTCGCTATCCGTCCCACTACCCAGCAGCCACCTCCACCACCACCTCCACCACAAGACGGTGCTGGTGCTCCACTACCCACTTAGGCACACACTGGATGCCTCCCATTCTTTTTGCTGCTGCTATGATTGATGCTATCTTTTCTGCTGATTTTTGCGCACCTCCTCCCCACACATTTTGATCACTTTTTGCTCATATTTGTCTATATCATCTTGGGAGAAAGGAGGTATTTTTGGGCACCGTTATATTGCACGATCTTGATCCCTGCATGCATCATTTGCATTTCCATCTTATTTTCTTTCATTTTTCATCATTTATCATGCATGCATCCTCACCCACCCCACCCATATCTTATTTCTCCGTGTGCCACACTTTGCACATTGAGGACACTGTGCTAGCTTAGGGAGTGAGTGTCTCACGCACTTTTCATTTTCTTCATTTTTATTTTCATTTTTTTCTACCTTTCTTTATTTTACACTTATTTTCACCCACTTTTTAATTTTATTTTTCATGCATCACGTTTTCTTACTTTTGTGTGTGCTGCATATGTATAGTAGATTTTGATTTCCTTTATCCTTATTCTTTTATCCTTTTTGGCTAGAGATGAATTTTCTGTGATGATGATGACGTGGAATTAGCTTATCACTATATGCATATCATCTTGTCATGCCATCGTTTTTATTTCAGATATCATATGCTATGCTTTGTTGTGCATTCGAGATAGTAACCTGCACCTTTATTATATGAATTTGAATGAAATTCTACTATTAGCCGAGTCTGATGATTTATATTGTATACTTTTCATAGAAAACACACCAAGCTTCACGATTGACTATATTTGGAGTACTGCTTTGTTGCCTGATATCACTTCTTTTTGCATGAAAATTGTACGCTTGACTTTCAGGTTGATTGAATGTATGCCATTTTGATATGACTAGATTAGTTTACTTTCTGAGTTCAAACTGAGTAGATTACATTACTCTGCTGAAAGTTGCCGTGCACATTCTAAAGAGTGAACTAAGCGTTACATATTTTTCTTTCTCCACATATCTTGAACATCATTTCTATACTTAAAATCATTGGTGAATCTCCCTTTAGCAAATCTTATATTGGCATCTTCCCCCTGCTATAAAGCCCATGCTCCAACACCCCAAAATCAAAAAGAAAAAAATACATGCATATCTCTCTATCTTTTGATTTGGGATCCTTATTGTATATATGCGATTTGAAAAAAAAGAGCAAAAGAAAGAAAAAAGAGAAAGAAAAGAAGTTCATACATGATCCCATTTCATTTCTTTCCCTCTTTGTTCCCTTTTTTTATTTTTATTTTTTTTCTTGGAGCTTCAAAAATAGGGAAAAGTCTTATTGTTTTATTTGATGACACCACGCTTATAAATAAGCTGGGGGAGAGGATCTGATGATGTGTGAGAGAGTGACTACTTGTCTGTACATGACAACCTAAGCTAGGTAATTTTCTAAACTCGGGGAGATTTCTAAAAGTAATACGAAGTCTACGAATTGAAATTTGGCATGCATTTCATGAATACCACTCCTTTCTGTTCTTATTTCTTCATATTGTGTGATACCTCTTATACTCCAAATAGAAAGCGATCAATTGAAAAGTGTGTGATCTATGATTATGTATATTACTTTAGATGCCTCAGACGATGTTAATTCTAGAATGATTTCATATTTCATATCGTTTTGATATTCTTGGGTTTCTATATCGAATGCATCCTTATATGATCATGATATCGAGGTAAAAGCCTTTGGCATGTTTTTATTCGTTGAATGCCATATGAGTAAGCAGCTCCACGTCCTGAGAAAATGATCTAGCACCTCCCTCTTTGTTTTCTTTTCTATCCTCTTTTTCCTTTTTCCTTTTTTTACCCGTCGGGTTTGCCTTTTACTCATCTTCCTCATGGACGAGTAAGAGGTAAGCTTGGAGGATTTTGATCGCTCCTTATTGTACACCTTTTTTGCATATTTTCATGTCATTTCGATCACCCATATTGTGTTTTTCACGATTATTCGACGATATCGCGTTGCTTTTCACTATTTCTTGTTTTTGTCGTATTTCAGGAGATATGGAGCGATCTGGAGCGAAAATGAGATCAAGGAACTTTCACGCACACCAAAGTATCGTCCACGTCTTTATTGAGGAGTTAGCAGCGCTAGAGGATGAGCGGAAGAGGAAGAAGGTCGATAGAATCGACGAAGAGGCGAGGAGGAGAAGAAAAGAGCCCAGAAGCAGCTCACTCGGCCGAACAGAAAGTTCACTCGGTCGAGTGAAGGAGTGCGTTCGGCCAATTGAAACAGATACAGACTGACGATTTTCAAAGTTCACTCGGCCGAGCAAGAAAGTTCACTAGGCCGAGTGAGAAAACCTACTCGCCCGAGTCTGACATGCATTTTCTTCCGAGAATCAGCCAACTTACTGGAAATTTGAGAAGACCCTGCTCACTCGGCCGAGTGAGGAAGATCACTCGCCCGAGTCTGACAGAACAACAGACCCCCAATTCTCCCAGATTCTCTGTTATTTATTGGGTATGTCACTCGGTCGAGTGACATGTGTCACTCGGTCGAGTGACGCATTCCGACTGTATCGCGAATTAGGGTTTTTGGCTGCGCCAGGGGCAATTCTATCAAGAATTTTTGGACGATTTTGGCTTGTATTTAAGGCTAGTTTTATTCCTAGTTTTAGGAGGGACTTGAAGTTATTTTTGACGGCTATTCTTATTGTAATTCTCAGCTGGAGATTATAGACGTGCAATTTGGTTTGGTCTTTCCCTTTAAAAACTCTTGTTTTTATGAATTATTCTCTCTTAGCTATGAATTGTGCTTTGATCTATTTCTTTATTACTGAGATTTCTATGATGAATTGTGAGTAGTTTCGTCATTCTAGGGCATGTGGATGAACCCTATGGATCCGATCTTTGAATTGTGATGAATGAATTTAATTGTTATTAGGATTGAAGAAAGGTTAGGTTGTGATTGATTTATTATGAGTAGCTAGGAATTTCCATCGATTGGGATTTGCAAGAGATTGGATCCCAATTGATGGGAAGGCCTAGATATTCGATTTAGGTTTATAATCGAGATTCTCTAGATTTGGTTTGCAAGAGATTGGACCAAAGCTAGGATTTTTATTTTAAATCTATACTAATATTCGTTTGCAAGAGATTGGACGAATACGAAATATCATAACCTAGATCGTAGCTCGATTTTGCACGAGAGTGGGCTCGAGGTGCGATTGGACGATGATGTCGATCTTCATGCCAGTGGCTTAGGTTAGGTTTTGCACGAGAGTGTGCCCTAATCTTGGTTGCTATAGACCGGCAATAGCGAGAGAGCGTGAGCTTGGTTCTACATTCAGTTGCGACTAGTTCACCTCAATTCAAGCCTTGCAACATTGAGATTCATGATCCACAAGGATAAGTGAAGATCCGTAGTGGGGATTTCCTATCCCTAGATGCTTTTATTATATTGAATTCTATTTGCTATTTGAACGATTGTGACACACTATTATCCAAACCATTCCATTATTACATCAATAGCTAGGTGATCAAGATAGAGTACTGTCAATTGTCCTCCCTGAGTTCGATACCTGCTCGCCACTACGCCGTGCGCTTGCGGTAAGACTATAGTCGTTTTCCGGGTGTATATCCGGGCGCGATTAGTCTCCTTTGAAAATCAGATAACCATCTATGTCTGAAATTTTGCGACGTCTTTGACCCTCTCAGTATATCTTGTTCCATGGAAAGTGAAGGACTCCTCATGGAACCCCAACTTCATATTCTTCGTGTTGATGATTCGTCAACCGCTCCTCGAGAGATTTTGGGCAAGGTGTCGTAGTTATTTTTTGATCTGACCGCCAAGATCCGAGTGGATTATCTTTATCCTCCTTATAAGCTTAGGATTTCAGAATTAAATGAAAGAATTTGCTTTCCTCGAAGACAGGAAGTTGGAATATATTTAAGATCTTTCCTCTTTGGTCTTCGTTTTCCTCTCCATCCCTTTATCTTAGACATTTTGAGTTTTTTAGAACTTCCCCTTTGCCAGCTTACATCTCATGATATTTCCCCTATGGTCTGTTTCACCATGCTTTGTGAGCTTTGTGGAATAAAACCATACATTCGGCTTTTTAAGAACTTTTTTCAAGTAAAAATTGACTCCCGCACGATATGGTATCACATCGTCGCCCGTAAGAACAGAAAACTTATTTGCGACCTCCATAGCTCCGACTATAATTTGGAAGATAGCTTTGTATTCATTTTCCTTCTGAATGTGTATTCGCTCCTCAATCATTGGAGTACCCATAATCCTCATATTCTCAAAGAATCGAGATTATCTCCCGGTGAGATCAAAGCAGCCAATATTTTGTTGAGTCGACAGACAGAAGAGAGGTCGATAGCATTTTTGTTAGACAATAATCCGATGAAGACCTTCCTGTGGAATCCAGGTAACATATACTGCTTCAATGCTTTCCTTCCTACCATTTACATTTATTGCATTTCTCATTTGCAAATATGGTTGGAAGAAACTTCGAGAGTTTGCCCTTGAGGTGGTAAGCTTCGCCAAGAATAACGAAGGAAGAAGCGGGCGGGTAGCACCTCTGGTCGACCTTCATCCGTCCCTAGCTAGATCTTATCTGACGAAGGAAGAGAAATTGGGATGGCCTCAGAGTTGTTGTCTCAAACTTCCCTGCCATTGACTACCGGCCTGAACATTATTTTCATAGGTATGTCATCGTCTCCGGCTCATGCCTTAGACGTTCCTGCTCCGAATGTTCCTCCACCAGCCATGGACTCAAAACCTGTGGAATCTTTACTCAAGATGATGAGTCTCCCCTTAGTCAACAAGGGGAATGTCAAAAAGATAAGCAGGGTCGAGGACGTAACCTCTCCGACATCCGCTTTTGCACAAGGATGTTACACCCTCGTCCTTTGTTGTTCAGACACAGTCAACTGCTCATGAAGGCTCTCAACCCCTGATCGCACCCCCTCCAAGCCATCCTAAGGACAAATGGCCATGGGGGAGTCGACCTGCCGACTCCCCTAGTGGGTCCAGTACCCTCGGAATACAAGGGAGCTTTACTACTGAATCAATATTCTTCATCTTCACAAGAAGTGATTTAAGGAGATCGCCACAAGCCTCCATTCATCGTATAAAGAGACGAATTAGCCTTTTTGGATTATGGGATGATCGCTCGTCTTGTGGAGAACTCCATCCGTCCTTGTGATCGTGAGGTCCTTCAAGGGATGATTGTAAGAGATTAGCCAACTTCATAGTGGGTTGCGGCTATCAAGTTGGTCACCAATTCTTCCATTTCTTCTTCATGTCGTCTATCTGTCTGACTCAGGTTTTGCTCAGCTGTTAGTATTTGGGACGGAGCTTCGCCGTCGGGTCATGGAGACGACTGGTGTGAGGGCTCGACTCAATTATGAAAGTCAAAGAGTAGATGCAGCTGAGAAAAGAGCCTCAGAACTTAAAGCTCGAAATAAGAAGCTGGAGGAAGATTTGGATATAGCGTTGGATGCCAAAGCAAAAATTGAGTGGGAACTATCTAAGTCTTGGGACAGTGTTACCTCATTATCTGGCGCAAAGAAAGCTACCGAGTCTCGATGTGAAGCCACTGAGGCTCGATGGGAAAAGGAAAGTTCCAAATTACAGACTCGTATTACGGAATTAGAACACTCAGCAGTTTCGACTGAGACCCTAAGGACTGATCTTGCCACCAAACTCTCCCATGTATTGAAGGATTTCCTCGCTCCAAGGGGTGACTGTTCTTCATAATTGAGTTGTATTTTAGCATCCAATAAAGCTTTGGCACATGACGTTTTGGAAAATTGTGTTAGAAAACTGAGCTTCTATGTTATTTCCCGTGCATATGCTCCCTCAATGATTGAAAACTTAGCATGGAAGAATGGCTAAGATTGAGTTGTTGAACGTCAGGCACATCATAATTTATTCGGTCTTGTCATATCAAACCCCAATAACGTAGCTTAGGATTTGCCTATGAGTGCATAGCCCCTCGACTTCCGTTCGACTATGAGGGTCTTTTGGTAATGAGTAGGGTGGCCCACTCGACTTACGGTCGGTGACATGGGTCGTTCAGTGGCAAGGGGCGTGGCCCCTTCAACTTACGACCGACGACGTAGGTCGTTCGGTGGCGAGGGGCGTGGCCCCTTCAACTTATTGCCAACGATAAGGGTCATATGCCCAGAATTATTCGGTTCAGCGGACCTATAGCTGTCTGGCTCATCAACCCTATTTCATATCAAAAATTTAGACAATACATAGCCAACCTCTTACTTGTGACACATTCATTAGATCAACAAAATGCAAAGGAAAGTAATAATTGATACAACTTACTCTCTTTGCCTGCATGATTATTTATAGTACTTTCTCAAATGTTTCGCATTTCAGGGATTAGTAAGCTCCTTATCCTCCATTGTAGAGAGCAGATAAGTGGGTGTGACGAGGATATCAATCACCTTGTAGGGCCCCTCCCATTTCACGGCGAGATTTTCCTGTCGAGCGATCTCTGGGGAAAACGGCCTTTTGTAACACGAGATCGCCTATGTGGAAACTTTGCCCTTGAACTTTGGAGTTGTAGTAGCGGGCCAAACGACCCTTCTGTCTGACGAGGGCAGTAAGTGCCCGATCTCTGACCTCGTCGATCAATTGCAATTTGAGTTCGAGTTCTTCTGAGTTTCTTTCTTCATCGAAGTATCTGAGATGAAGATGTTCTTTGCCTACTTCAATAGGGACGACCGCCTCACAACCATAGGCAAGCATAAAAGAGTCTCTCTTGTTGAGTCTTAGCGGGTCATTCTGTACGACCATAATATGTCGGGGAGCTCCACAGGCTACGAACCTTTAGCTTCTCCTACATTCTTTCACAACGGCTCTAAGATACACTTGTTAGCTGCATCTGCCAGCCATTAGACTGAGGATGGGCCATAGAAGCAAAGTGTAACTTGATCTTCAGCTCAGAACAAATTTTCTTGAACCCAGCATTGTCGAATTGTGTTTCATTATCTGTTACAATGGAATGATGGGTATCGAATTGACAAACGATCGACTTCCATACAAAACTTTTGACCTCTTTCCAAGTGATGCAAGCCAAAGGCTCTGCTTCGACCCACTTGGTAAAATAGTCCGCCATGACGATCAAGAATTTCCATTGTCCACTCGTCGGTGTGAATGGGCCAAGAATATCTAATCCCCATTTTGCAAAGGTAAATGGGCTGATAATGGGAATCAAATCCATTGGAGGGACCGAGTTGTGTTTTGCAAACTTTTGGCACGCGAGGCATTTTCGCACATATTCGGTCACCTCCTCGAACATCGTCGGCTAATAGTAACCGTATCTCATGGCTTTCATGGCTAGAGTCTTTACCCCACAATGATTTCCACATATACCTTCGTGGATCTCTCGGATCATATAATCTACTTCATGTGTATTCAAGCATTTGAGATAGGGAAGTGCATCATACCTGGTCCATCATCTCTTAATAAAGTGACATCTCGTGTAAGACAAACTGAAAAGCCATCCTTTCCAACTTTCGTGACTCTGCTGGATCGGTCAGCTTCTCACTTGCCTCTAGATATTTAATTATGGCATCCATCTAAGTAGGTCCTTGGTTGATACACGTCAATTCCTCCTCCAGCATACTCGTATGTTGGAGATGGTGCATGTACACGGCTCGTCCTAACCATGTCGGTGAAGATGATGCATGTTTAGATAAGGCATTAGCCTGGAGATTCTTCGAGCTTAAACACTATGAACCTCCACTTGCTTGAACTTGGATAACTCAGCTTTCACGATGTAACGGTCGCTTTTTTGATCGTGTGTTTTTCTGTGCGTACTTTCTTTTCCGTACGCGTATTTTTAATTGCCTCTTCTTGTATCCCAAACATGCGAAGTTATATATCGTTGTGACCCTCGGAGAGAGTAGTTATTTGTGGAACTGTTCATGAATGTCATTTCACGTGTAGTTCTCCCATAAAACAGCTTTGATTGAATGGGTGTCTTAACTATAGACTTCGACGTTTGACCTCTTTATTTTTAGTTCCGTTTTCCGTTAACCTAGCTCGTGACCGATCATCATAGTCTCGACCTTCTCATCGACACGATCGTCCTGATACTTTTCTTGTATTTATCGGACACCGTTAGGCTAATCTTTCACTCTAATCATCTTTAATATCTAATTAACCCTAGCTAATCCTAATTCAAATCTTAATTAAATCAAAGCTGATCTAAACCTAGGGGATCCTACGTATCACATGATATCCTTCATAGTCTTTTGACCACACTAATTCTACCCTCCCCCTCACACACACACTCTCTCCAATCAAGCCTAAGTCTACCCCTTTTCTAATCTATTTAGCAACTCTCCTATTTAAACTTACGCATGACACACCCTAGGGTTTCTAAGCTCAGCCGCCAACAAAGAAACTCACGCACCCTTGCAAGATCTCCATCTTCCCTCTCTTCTCCACATAAGCCCCTTGCCCTCAGCCCGCCGGCCAACCCTATGGCCTCCTCTTGCCGGCGCACCACCGTCCCCTTATCCATTGCCGAGACCTCCCCTTTCCCTTGAAACCCTCTAAAACCCACGGCAGCACAAGCAACTGGCAACCCCTTCATAAATCCATCCTGCCAGTCACCTAACAGCCGCACCTCCCCACTTGCCGGCCAACCACCATTGCCGACAGCCGCCTCCCTAAAACTGTCAACACCCCAGGCCGAACCCCACAAACTGCTCACCCTCTCTCCCTTTAAAACTGACATCTTAGCCTCTAAAACCCCACGGCCTCCCCTTGAAGCCACCTACCAGCAGCCACTTCACCTACACCCACCGACCAACCCAACACCCTACTCCCCTTAGTCGCAACCCCCAACACCCCCATCTCCTTACCCCTTACCGCACAACACCAAGCCACAGCCCCTTGCCTCCACAAACAGTGGCAAGCCACCCGGATCCGTGCACCAACCTACTGGCTCCACAAACTACCGCGAGCTCCTAGGGCCGAGCACCCCACGGCAGCCCCTGCTGTTTATCTTTCTCCCGCGGCCGCCTTCGCCGTTGTCCGTTGCCTCTAGATGTCGCCGTCTTCGCCGTAGCGCACGTCGTACCCTTGCACGCTACCGGAATCCAACCCCTGACGTCGCTACCCGATGTCAGTGTAGCTTTCGCATCGTGTTCAGGTAACCCCCGATCCGTAGGAACCCACACACCGCCTATTTAACAAGATAAAAATCGTTAATTTTCATTGCTTTGGTTAAATAACTAATTGAAGTTAATAATATGGGACTGTAGGTTTGGTGATTAGTTTTGAGCACATAAGAAGACTCTGGACTCTTTGATCGTGTGATTGTTGACGTTATTTCAGGCAAGTGGAACTTGCTCGGTTGTTATTAAGCCATGTTTTAGGCTATTCTGGATATTTTTGTAAAAGAGACTAGGCGGTGAAATGATAGTCGCCTAGACACCATATTTGATCTAGCTTGACAACGAAGCTAGATCTGACACCCTTACCATGTCATTTCATGCATATCACATGTCACGTTTAATTTTGATAAACTGTACGCGTGCATTAACTACTTTTTATACTATCATGTTGCATATGGCATGTCATTTCATGCATTGAATGTCTTGTCATGAATGTGTAGCACACACTACAAATGAAATTTAAGATGTGGCGAGTACGATTCTGAATCTACATCATGAATGAGGCTAGGTGCACCCCTATGCCAACTGAAAAATAAGCTGCGACGAGTAGGATTTTGACTCCTATATTATGAATGAGGCTAGGTCAACCCTATGCCATAAACACTTCCTGGCTCATGATCCAGAAGATGAGCACCAGTTCATACACACATGGAGGGGTAGGGTTAAGTGGTCACTCAACGTAGAAGTGTACACGTCAACAACTTCAGCTGAAAGGCGTAAACCCTGTGCACGACGTGAACACATGTTTTACTGCTTTTTATGAAATATTGTTTAGTAGCTTTTTACTACGACGTGTCATGCAAATATTAACTATCATGTTCATTTTAACTTCTACATTCATTAAATATTATGCCATGTCACCATATCTTAAACTGCTCATTGCATTCATAACTTTATGTTTCATTGCACAAAAGTCTCTCCCTTTTACCTTTTGGAGACTTTTGCTGACATACGCCCTTTTCTCTTTGGGTGTCGCATGTTAGGTTTTGAGCATGAATTAGTTACTGAGGACGTCCAGTTTGCTGACGTTCAGTTCGAGGTTATCGAAGACCTACCCTAGTCGCAGCTGGAGGCTTTTCTTAGTTGCTGTTGTTAGGTTTTTCGGTGTGTAGCACCTTCGCTTGTTTTAGTTTTGCCCATGCTTGGGGGCCTTTCATTTTCAGCCCCTTATACCTTATTTTATGACTTTATCTCTGAATGGATGTTTATTTTATGACTTTATCTCTGAATGGATGTTTTGAATAAAGATGTGGATGTTTCTTTTGAATGTTGGTTATTTATTGCCTGCTTTCAATTATAATTATTGTTATAGTTGTTGTTTCTTGTGAAATTCAAGAATCTGCGAATGAACAAACACGCAGACGCTTATCAGACTGTAGCTTCACAGCTTCAAGTCTGAGCGGACCTCTTCACGTCTCGCCTTCCATACTTGGAAAGCAGGACGTGACATGTTTTTATGGTGGACTATGCAGGTCGTTGCACCTGCGAAATATCGAAACAACGATAATAATAAAACATCCATTGAAACATTCGAAACATTCGAGTAATAAAATTTGAGTCTGATGTGAATGTTTTCCTTGTCTTAGATGGTAGACGTCCTAGTTTGATAGGCAGGCACATTCGTTAAGATTTAGTCGTACTCGTCTTAGAATACCCTAGTAGCCTCTCACCCAGCTCTGACCATATTAGATTCCTAGAGTTTTCCTTTAGTCGTTCGCTTGGGTCCATCAAATTTTGGGCCCAACAGAACGTAATCTTGATCCTCTAAGGACCCTTTCCCTGAGATCTCTACTATAGTCTAGTTCATTAGAAAGTTTTAGTGCTAAGTTTCTTCTAATCTTCAGTCGGCCGATAATTAAAACCCCTGATTTCTATCATTTTCCTAATCATTACACTTTTGAGCTAATGACCATAGAATCCAATCGTAGCAGATTCACTAAGTTATTTCCCAGTCGTATTTACGTTTTGAATATTTGATTCACTTCCTTGCTTTCAATTCACGTGATTCCTTCATGTCGTTCATCATCAATCGTTGAATCTTCCCCATTACCATCCTGATCCTTCGAAATGTATTTTCAATACTATTTTTTTGAATTCCTCTTCCAGTTTAAATTTTTTGAAAACATTTAGCGTGAGCTTAGACTTCCTACCCTTCCGTTGACTTAAATTCATTGTTTGAATTTCGAAACCTTTTCGCCGAATTCTTTAAATTACTACCTTATAATATTTTCTAACCTATATCGTTCATACTCCTGTGAATATCTTACTTCCTTCATATAATGTCTTTTCGATAATCTAATATATCATTTCTTCTCTTACTATATATACTACTCAAACTTATTTCAAACAACTTATTATACCGACCTCTAAATATTTTTCTATGCGAGAGAGAACTCCAAGTATGTCCGTTTTTATACTCTTCGTTATTTTTCCTACTCCAAAGTTCTTAGTACAAATCTAGTTCCAATTGCTGAACAATCACTTCATCTCTATATTAATTATTCTTTCGTCTAATCCCTACTTCGTATTTTAACTTATATCAACTACACACTAATCTCCTGTATTTTATAAGGATATTATTATATATTTCCTTCCATTACTTAAATATTCACAATTATATCTTTATTTCACCTAACCAAGCTATCCCCTTGTCCACGCCTTATCTGAACCCGTTCATCCCGATCTTGTTTCGTTACGCTATTTGATTTCGGTGCCCTTACAATTGCTTAGTAATCATACTAGGACTTGTTGTTGCCTATGCCAACCTTAGTATAGTATGATGGGCCCATTAGTATTATTGTGATGTCGTCATGGTGCATGTATATAGGTATTGTGTGTGGACCCGTGTGTGTGAACCCCTGCGTACCACTCATGTATGAGTATGCCACCCTTAGTATATTAATGATTGTCTCTTGTGTTATATATGCATACTCAGTATTATTCAGGATATCTATGAAGTTGTATGAATGATGGTATTTATAAATATATGTGTGGATAGTTATACCACTTTAAGGATGTCTGTGTATATTAGAATTAGTGTTGGAATATCTACTAGTGATGTATATAGTTCGAAGGTACTTGTAAATGCTTGAAATAGTATACTAGTAAAGTCATGTGCATGTTAGGTGTAATGATAATATGTGTATTTATAGTTAAGTGTGCAGGCCTATTATATGATCTATATGTTAGCACGTATGAGCGTGGGCTCGTACGTAGATATGTATGTGTTTAGTTATAGGTAGTAATATGTATGTGACTATACGATGTATGCATGCATAGGATGGTGTATTATGATTGTATACGTGTACTGATATTTGTAATATTATTATAATATGTAAGTGATTGCATTATGGGAGTGTTACTTGATTAAATATAAAGTGTGATTGATATTATTGTGTGTATATGATAGCATGTGTTTTTGTCTGTATAGTGTGACGAGTAATATGATTACGTTGGTATATATGTATATAAGAGTGGTGTGTTGGTATAGGTATAAATTTCGTGTTATGAGTATAAAGTATTCTGGCTCTGGTATGGGTCTTTGAGTCTCACTCATGCTTGACTGGGTATACTCAAGTATATTGTTATATTTTTCTGTGGTTTGTGTATAGTGCTATGAACATAGTAATGGATGATGTGTGTATAGTGATAGGTTTGGTTGTACATGGTTATGTTATGCATATGGTTGTGGGTGGCTATACCATTATATAGATATAGGTGTTGGTTTTGTAGTATAGTTCTTTACAAAGGTTTTACATGTTTGAATGCATATATGTTAGCTAAACTAGGTGTGTAGAATGTGCTAAGTATATAATGGTATGAGTGGCATGTATGAATAGTGTATTAGCGTGTGTGGGCGTGCACCATGCACGGGAAAGTATGTGCTTAGCTATATGTGTTTGCGACTATGGTATGTGTGTTGTGTCTTGAATATAGTTATAGGATTGTATGTGATGTGTATATATAATGAAGTATCTGTGTGTATTTGAATAACTATATATTTGTGTATTTATAGTAGGGGTGAATGTCTATTAGATATAGCAAACATGATTTAATATTGTATGGTGTGATTGCATGTGTTGATATGTTTGGTGTTGAATGTACACTAGGAGACATAAGGGAGTAGTATATCCATGTTCGTTTTGTACATAGGTAGTTATCTATACGTGAAATACTACGATGGTATTTGCTAGTGTAAAACTATTTTTATGTAGGTATATGTACCATGGTTATGTGATAAGTGAGTGATGGTTATATAAGGGATGTACGTGACTATATGAATGATTGAAGTACGTGTATGAATTTGACTGTCTATGATAGGTATAAGTATAGAATGTGTATATATGTATACATGTTTGTAGTATTAATGTTTGACTGCCTAGTGCATATATAAGCACTTCTAATAACTATACATGATTTGAATTTTAGTGTGATATGATTGGGATAGTTACTAGAATGGCTAGATATTTTCTTTTGATAGAAAGTCCGAGGACGGACTTTGCTCTAAGGTGTGTAGGATGTAACGGTCGCTTTTTTGATCGTGTGTTTTTCTGCGCGTACTTTCTTTTCCGTACACGTATTTTTAGTTGCCTCTTTTTGTATCCCAAACGCGCGAAGTTATATATCGTTGTGACCCTCAGAGAGAGTAGTTATTTGTGGAATTTTTCGTGAACGTCATTTCACGTGTCGTTCTCCCACAAAACAGCTTTGATTGAAGGGGTGTCTTAACTTTAGACTTCGACGTTTGACCTCTTTATTTTTAGTTTCGTTTTTCGTTAACCTAGCTCGTGATCGATCATTATAGACTCGACCCTCTCGTCGACACGGTCGTCCCGATATTTTTCTTTAATTTATCAGACACCGTTAGGTTGATCTTTCACTCTAATCATCTTTAATCTCTAATTAAACCTAGCTAATCCTAATTCAAATCTTAATTAAATCAAATCTGATCTCAACCTAGGGGATCCTACGTATCACATGATATCCTTCATAGTCTTTTGACCACACTAATTCTACCCTCCCCCTCTCACACACACTCTCTCCAATCAAGCCTAAGTCTACCCTTTTCTAATCTATTTAGCAACTCTCCTATTAAACTTACGCATGAAACGCCCTAGGGTTTCTAAGCCCAGCCGCCAACAAAGAAACTCACACACCCTTGCAAGATCTCCCTCTTCCCTCTCTTCTCCACATAAGCCCCTTACCCTCAGCCCGCCGGCCAACCCCATGGCTTCCTATTGCCGGCGTACCACCTTCCACTTAGCCATTGCCGAGACCTCCACTTTCCCTTGAAACCCTCTAAACCCCACGGCAGCACAAGCAACCGGCAGCCCCTCCATAAATCCCTCCGACCAGTCACCTAGCAGCCACACCTCCCCACTTGCTGGCCAACCACCATTACCGACAGCCGCCCCCCTAAAATTGTCAACACCCCAGGCCGAACCCCATAAACTACTCACCCTCTCTCCCTTTAAAATTACCATCTTAGCCTCTAAAACCCCACGGCCTCTCCTTGAAGCCACCTGCCGGCCGCCACTTCACCTGCACCTGCCGACCAACCCACCACCCTACTCCCCTTGGCCACAACCCCCAACACCCCCATCTCATTACCCCTTACCGCACAACACCAAGCCGCAACCCCTCTCTTCCACAAACAGCCGCAAGCCACCCGGATCCGCGCACCATCCTGCCGGCTCCACAAACTGCCGCGAGCTCCTTGGGCCGAGCACCCCATGGCAGTCCATGCTGTTCATCTTCCTCCCGCTGCCGCCTTCGCCGCTGTCCGTTGCCTCTAGTTGTCGCCGTCTTCGCCGTAGCGCATGTTGTACCCTTGCACGCTACCAGAATCCAACCCCTGACGTCGCTACCCGACGTCAGTGTAGTTTTCGCGTCGTGTTCAGGTAACCCCTGATCCGTAGGAACCCACACACCGCTTGTTTAACAAGATAAAAATCGTTAATATTCATTGCTTTGGTTAAATTACTAATTGAAGTTAATAATATGGGACTGTAGGTTTGGTAATTGGTTTTGAGCACATAGGAAGACTCTGGACTCTTTGATCGTGTGATTGCGGACGTTATTTCAGGCAAGTGGAACTTGCTCGGTTGTTATTAAGCCATGTTTTAGGCTATTCTGGATATTTGTGTAAAAGAGACTAGGTGATGAAATGATAGTCGCCTAGACACCATATTTGATCTAGCTTGACAACGAAGCTAGATCCGACACCCTTGCCATGTCATTTCATGCATATCACATGTCACGTTTAATTTTGATAAACTGTACGCGTGCATTAACTACTTTTTATACTATCATGTTGCATATGGCATGTCATTTCATGCATTGAATGTCTTGTCATGAATGTGTAGCACACACTACAAATGAAATATAAGATGCGGCGAGTAGGATTCTGAATCCTACATCATGAATGAGGCTAGGTGCACCCCTATGCCAAATGAAAAATAAGCTGTGGCGAGTAGGATTTTGACTCCTATATTATGAATGAGGCTAGGTCAACCCTATGCCATAAACATTTCCTGACTCGTGATCCAGAAGATGAGCGCCAGGTCATACACACGTAGAGGGGTATGGTTAAGCGATCACTCAGTGTAGAAGTGTGCCCGTACAACAACTTTAGCTGAAAGGCGTCAACCATGTGCATGACGTGAACGCATATTTTACTGCTTTTCATGAAATATTGTTTAGTGGATTTTTGCTATGACGTGTCATGCAAATGTTAACTATCTTGTTCATTTTAACTGCTACATTCATTAAATATTATGTCATGTCATCATATCTTAAACTGCTGTAATGGCCCAGAGTGCCATATACGTAGGGCCTATATTTTATGTGAAAATAAAGTGTATATCTGTGTATTATGTAGTGTGTATATGCTTGTATGCTAGTGTGTATCTATATAGCGTGTATATGCCAGTAAACATTGTAATACATGTGTGTTCAGATTGTAATATGTGTGTGTTCTTATTATATTATAAGTGTGTTCGTATTCTATTATATGTGTGTTCATTTTTTAATATAAGTATGTTCGTTTTCTATTGTAAGAATGATTATATTGTAGTCTGGGTTATATTTGTGTACACCTTGTATTATATGTATGTACAGTTGTTCATATATCTGTGTACATATATTTATGTATTATGTACAGCTGTTATATATCTGTGTAGTTTATATCTATGTACACTGTTTGAATATGTATGTACAGTACAGTGTATATCTGTGTCCAGTGTAGTTTATATATATGTACAGTCTCTTATATATATGTGTACACATGCTTGTGTAGTAGATCTGTGGGTACAGATCTTCACCTATTTATATACAGATCCTTGTATATCTATGTACAGATTGTTATATATGTATGTTCAGATACTTGTATATGGTTGATTCTAAGTAGTGTATGGGATGGCTTGGGATGTAATTTTGTCCCCAAGTTGAGGGGTAGTTATATTAGTAGCTTTCATGACATCCTATTAGTAATAAGTATAAGGGATGCTTCTAGAGATGAGATATTTTAGTAGGGTGTGTGCATAAAGGAATGGCACACTTGTAATTAAGAATGTGTTGTGTATATAAAAAATGAAGAGTGTAGAGAATGGCAAACTTGTAATTAAAGGGAATCTTTAGAAAATATCTCTCTTTATTAACTCCTTATTCTTCTACATTCTTCTCTTTTCTTTTCTTTACTTTCTTTTTATTTGGTGAAATGGCAAACTTGTAAATACATGGAACTTTTGAAGAGATATTTTTATCTCATTTCCTTCTACAACTTTCTCCTCTCTTCTTTAACTTTTCATTTTCATTTTCATTTATTTTTCCTTTTCTTCCTTATGACCGAACACTTCATGGAAAAAAGAAAGAAAGAAAGAGGGGAGAGAAAGAGAGAAAGAGGAAGAGAAGGAGAAATTAATAAGAGGAGTTGGGGGAAGAGATGGATTAGGGTTTGGAGCTTAGATTCATGGTGAAGTTCTTCTTGATTGAGGTAGGAATCCAATTTCCCCTAGTATGCTATTTGGTTGTCATTTGTAGAATTGGTTCATGTTTAATTTTGAGCTTAATACATGATTAATTTTCATGAAACACTTTTGTTCTTGATGCTGAAAATTTTCTCTTGAAAGGCTGAAACTTTGACTATGTTCTGGGCTTAATTGGCTATTAGGAATGTTTTGGAAATTTTATATGTTGTGTATCTCGTAGCTATGGACAACTTTCATTTAGATCATTTTCCCAAATTCTAACTGTATGATTTGATAAAAATTCGGATATGCCTACTGGTCTGGATTCACTCAAAACTGAACACCTTTCACGAAAACGGGTATAACTCTCTACACACTATATGGAATTTTATGTTCTTAGTCTTGTTGAAAAGTTAACAAGTTTTTCTCCAACTTCATCTCAATGCTTAATTTTCGAAATTCTGACTGCAATAGGCCCAAAATCAGCAATCAAGATAGACTTTGGAATCTGTCTGGAAAACTGACTTGATAGACTTCACCAAATAATTCACCATAAATCACATACTTAATATTTTTGCCTGAAATTTTATCTGTGAATCCAAGACTACTATATCTACAACTTTTATTTAGGAAGTCTTATCAAATTCGTGTTAGAAATGGCTGATATCCATTGATGTTGTGACTGTTGGCGAAAGTTCAGCAATGTATGGACAATGGAGTATATATGTGTGTTCAGCTATGTATATATGTGTGTTCAGCCATGTATATATCTGTGTTCAGTTCCTTGAATATGTGTGTTCAGCTATGTATATATCTGTTATGTATATATCCATGTTCAGCTGTGTATAAATCTGTGTTCAGCTATGTATATATGTGTGTTCAGCTACATAGATATCCGTGTTCAGTCCCTTAAATATGTGTGTTCATCCATGTATATATCTGTGTTCAGACCTTTAAATATGCGTGTTCAGCTATGTGTAAATCTATATTCAGTCTCTTAAATATGTAATGAATCATGGAATGGTGGGCATGTTTTGTAGCATACTCTTGGTCATGGTTGTCTAAACATGGTGGGAAGGATGTGGTGGACATGGCATGCGTGGTAATGTGGTTGGGTTTGTGGTGGTATGGTGGGCATGGCACGATGTGCATGACACCTTGATACGATGTTGAAAATGTGAATTAGCTTTTACATGAAACCATTGTGTCTTTATGTTTCATTATGCTCTTCTTTGCATTTTGTAAATTCATGAAAATGACTAAGTCCTGTTAAAGGAGGGTGACACGGGGATTGGGGGACACTAAGTTGTGGGGAAAACATGATGGGCTGGACAGTTGTGGTGGTTGGTGGCCCTCCTGTTCTTGCCCGAGTGGCGGAGAGTGGCGGAAATGAGGAGAATTGGAGAAAATGTGAAGGGGAAATAAGGGGAAATAAGGGGAATATAGGGCTCCTTTAGTAAGAGCGTGTCTCGGGGAGTTTGCATGTTCCACTCCAACTGGGGGTGAGGTCCAGTCCCAAGATGGTCTACCCACTACTTAGGGTCCAAATCAGTACACGATAACTTCATTACTTCTGTAGCAGTGGTACATGTTGTCTACTAGTATGTTCTTTACTTGTAGCTCTTTTATGTCGTATGCCCTAGTTATACACATTGTCTGTTGTACCCGTTGTTCCTATCTTTTATGGGATTGTTAAATTGTGTAAATGTATTCCTTTCGTTGCCTTTATGTTTAAATTATGTTACATTCGCATTGTGCTATAACATGTCACTTAATGTAGCTTTCATGTATACTTTTATGTTCATTCCGTTATGTTATCTTATCATGTCTTATGGCATACATACCATTGTTGAATAATGAATGCATGTAAAATAGTTGCATTTTCATAATAGCATACTAGAGGGAATTGGCATTCCTACTGGGTCACTCATTGACGTGCCCCTGTTGACTTTTCAGGTGTGGTTCCTGGGGATGGCAGGTGGAGCTGAAGGTTGAGGTTGGAGGGCTGTTGTTGGGAGTTGGAGCTTTGTTAGGTGGTGAGGGGTGAGGGGAGAGACCTATGTGTACTTTGGGTTTTCTTTTGGGGTGAGAGATACTTGTACTATATGAATTGATGCATGGGATGTTTGAGATGTATATGAAATTGTTCAGTGTTTGGCTTCCAGTATTTCTCTATGACTTTGAGATGTTATGTGTTTGTTGGTTGGCTGTTTGTTGAATACTACATGTACTATTCCCAGCAATGCGCAGTAGACCTGCAGATACGTTTTCGTCATGTACCTTGTCTTCTGGGTATCCCAAGGATGGGGACGTGACAACTGCTCATTGCATTCATAACTGTATGTTTCTTTGCACAAAAGTCTCTCCCTTTTACCTTTTGGAGACTTTTGCTGACATGCGCCCTTTTCTCCTTGGGTGTCGCATGTTAGGTTTCGAGCCTGAGTTAGTTGCTGAGGACGTCCAGTTTGCTGACGTTTAGTTCGAGGATATCGGAGACCTACCTTAGTCTCAGCTGGAGGCTATTCTTAGTTGTTGTTGTTAGGTTTTTCGGTGCGTAGCACCTTCTCTTGTTTTAGTTTCGCCCATGCTTATGGGCCTTTCATTTTCAGACTCTAATACCTTATTTTATGACTTTATCTCTGAATGGATGTTTTGAATAAAGATGTGGATGTTTCTTTTGAATGTTGGTTATTTATTGCCTGCTTTCAATTATTATTATTGTTGTTGTTGCTTCTTTTGCAATGCAAGAATCTACGAATGGATGAACACACAGACGCGTATCAGACTATAGCTTCACAGCTTTAAGTCTGAGCGGACATCTTCGCGTCTCGCCTTTCATACTTGGGAAGCGGGGCGTGACACCCGATCTACATGTAGTTCTGCATCATCTCCTCTCGAGCCTCATAACTTCCATTCAGTTGGTGGACAACCAAGTTAGAGTCACTGTGGAGGTATACTACTTGTGTCCCAGCGCTCGAGCCAATCTGAGTCTGTTGATGGCAGCTTCATACTCTACCACATTATTCGTGATTTGGAAGTCACACCGAAGAGCGTACTCTAGTATATTGCCCTCTGGTGTTTGGACGATTATACCCACTCTGCTCTCGGCCCTGGTGCTGACCCATTTACTTGCAAGATCCATGTTCCTTCCTCTTCCCATGCGGCTGCCGACGAGCCGATACCTATCGAGGAAGTAGAAGGAGGGTTGAGAATTAAGTTAGCAACTTGTACCTTTGCTGGTGGGTTGTCATCATAGGTGAGTTCAATGATGAAGTCAGTTAAGCATTGTCCTTTGATTATAGTCCTTGGCTTGTACTGAATGTCGAATTCACTCAGTTCGACCCCCCCATTTTTTCATTCTTCCTTACCGATCAAGCCTCTTTAGGGTTTGCTCCAAACAGGTGTCAGTGAGGACCAGAATGGTGTTGGCTTGAAAATAGGGTCATAGCCTCATCGCTGACTGGACCAGCGCAAACACCAACTTCTCTATTCTGGAGTAATTAACTTCAGTGCCTCGGAGAACCTGACGTACATGGTAAATTGGCCGATGTACTCCCGAATCTTCCTTGACGAGGGCTGAGCTTATAGCCTCCATGGCAGTGGCTAAGTAAATGATTAGATGGTCACCTTAATCAGGCTTAGTCAGAAGCGGTGGACTACGAAGATATTCCTTTAGCTCAGAGATGGCCTTCTTACAGTCTGCATCCCAGTCGATGGCCTTTTTGTGATGCTACTGCTTTTCTTAAACTTTGAAGAAAGGAAGTGATCGCTTCGCCGATTTTGACAAAAAATGACGAAGAGCTGTTATCCTTCCATTCAATCTTTGGAGCTCTCTAATTGTGGTGGGCTCCTTCATGACTACGATCGTCGTGACCTTGTTAGGGTTGGTCTCAATTCCTCGGTTTGTTAGCATGAACCCAAAGAATTTTCCAGATCGAACCCCGAAAGTACATTTGGTGTGGTTTAATCGGAGGTTATACCGATGAATTTCTACAAAATTTTCTCGTAGATCCGCGATATGATCTTTAGGGCTCCTTACTTTGACCAACATGTCGTCGACGTAGTCCTCCAAGTTACGCCCAATCTGAGCCTTGAAGACCTTATTCATCATCTGTTGATAAGTCACCCCAGCATTCATCGAATTGAACAGCATCTTTCTGTCACGCCCCGCTTCCCAAAACAGCGGAGGCGAAGCGTGACTAGGCCCGCTTAGGCCAGGGGTACAGAGCCCTGACCCAATAAGCGTCTGTATGGTACCAAGACGAAGGTACAGGTCCCTGCATGTTAGTACAAAACAATAAAAGTACAAGAAGGAAAGAACATCACATTTTATTCCAACATATCAAGGGTACCAAGTCTCAACGCCCGAAGGGCTACAACAACAGAAAAGTAAATCTAATGGTGCAAGCACCCAACCTAGACAAGAAGCAAAAGGTGCTACGCACCCAACTAAAAGTAATGAATGTCTCTGGAAACTGCAACGAGGAGTCTCTAGCTCTGGTCCTCCTCAGGGTCGTACTCAGGATCGACGCTCTCTGGCTCCACGTCAGCTGGCAAGTCAGTCTCCTCAATGTACTCTGGCTCAATCCCTGACGTACAGCACCAAAAGAAGGACTGTACGTCAGGCAAGGTCTACAAGAAAAGGTTAGACCAAACTGCAAGTGCACCAATTACTTAACAACGTTTTACTGGTTGATTAACATGCTGAGGTTTTAGCAACAAAAGTACACACAACAGGAAAGTAAACACGACAAGTAGTGGTCGTAGCGAGTGCTACCGACCACGGGACTAGCCTACAGGTGTCAAGACAAGACAGAACATGGAAAGCCAGACACGATAAGACAAGACACGAAAAGGGTTCACGCCTGTTTGATTCGAGGGGGATCAAACCCTCTTGCCGCTTGCACGCTCAACCCTACCCCAAAAACCCCAAGAATCGTGACAGGACAAGGGATCACTTGCTCTAGCTTGGCAAGTGCCCTATTGCTCTCTGAGCTGTGTATCAATACATGGGATCACCTGCTCTAGCTTGACAGGTGCCCAATTGCCCATCGGGCTGTGAACTAGTACAAAGGATCACTCGCTCTGGCTTGGCGAGTGCCCTATTGCCCAGCGGGCTGTGCAGACAGAACGAGACAAGACACGACAAAACAGGAGGGGTTGTATTAGGATGTCCACAACTCACGCACACGCATGTCAATCCTATGATGTTAAAATTGTTGTTGTTGGACTCAGATTTCGTTGTCAAATCTGAGCCATCAAGGGCGTCCCGGACGCTATCATTTCACGTCCGGTCCTCATGTTTCAAAATGTCTAATCTAGCAAGACTAAGGCCTAAACATGGCCAAGAACGCAAGTGGTACACTTGCCTGTGGTGGCGAGTGCGTCGTCTCCCTGGTACGCCTCGTCCAAACGTCTCGTCGGCGGAAAAGCGGCTGAAAATCGTGACACGACGACAGTATCAGTTCACGATTCAGAATTCCTATTAGGGTTGTCTCTAGGTTATCGGGACTAACCTAATCGTCAAAAATCACATTTTTAATGTAATTAACCTAATCAACGATCTATCCTATGTGCACATGCAAGTAGTCCATTCGTCGATTTATCTACGGTTGCGCAACGTTTTAAAGAGGAGCGAAAAGTAAATTTAATTTGATTAGGTTGCTGATTTTAATTAGGGTTAGATCATCTATTGTGTGGGTCACTACGAATTTAGGGGACCAACCTGAAAATGACGGTTGCACGAAGATCCGGCGTCGGATCTGGAAAAGTGGAAGCTTTGCGTCGTCCGGAATTTCCTAGGCCGCGGGTAGCGCAGCGAGGAATGTTGATTGTTGGTGGTGTCGTCGGCCTCCGAAGGTGATGACGAAGATCTTGGCGTCTCCTGGGGTCGTCGTCGCTAGAACTGAGGTCGGGGTGCCACTCGAAGAGACAGCGGCCGGAGGTTTCAGATCTGGGGAAGAATTCTCGTGGTGGTGGTCGGTTGCGAGAGAAAGAAAAGAAAGAGAAAGGGGAATGGAAAGGAGAAAGACCTTGAAGAAGGTGCAGGGCGCAAGGGAAGGACGTGGGAGGAAGGGGGATAGGTTGGGGAAGAGGGAGACTGGAAACAATCATGAGAAAAGAAGGACAAAGCCACGTTTAAATAAGAAAATGAAACGGCGGCTAGCTCAAAAATTAGGGTTTCGGGGTCAACTAGTCGGTCTGAGAAGGGCGGTCGACTGACTAGTTTGAAAACTAGTCGGTCGGTAGTCTAACTGTGACCGACTAGAAGGCAAACAGAGAACAGTGTCAGTACAGGGTTGATAGATCTAGTCGGTCTGTGAAGGCTCGTCGACCGACTAGTTTGCAACCTAGTCAGTCGGCCAGTGTTCATAGACCGACTAAAGGGTAAAAGTGATCAACAAGATATTTTGAAGATTAGTCGGTCAGCGAAGGAAACCTAACCGACTAGTTCGTCAACTAGTCGATCGGTTTTCGTTCTTAAACCGACTAAAGGTAAACAGTAACCTGGGTGCGAAAAATGATCTCTGTACTAGTCGGTCTGCGAAGAAGTGTTGACCGACTAGTCTGATAACTAGTCGGTCGGTGGATGAACTTAGACCGACTAATCGTAAACAATAGCTTAGGAAAAATGAAAGGGAGAACTAGTCGGTCCATGAAGAGTTGTTGACCGACTAGATTGACATCTAGTCGGTCGGTTCCTCAACATGAACCGGCTAATGAGCACAGGAAGTCGCAGATTGAAGCGTGAAGCTTCGGAATGATCTCAATGAGTTTCAAAGGCGAACCTATTCTAAGATATGAGTGTCACGAAGCACGCTCAGCTCCCGGTAGGGGAAAAGAAATACGGAAAAGAAAAAATGAGAGAAGACAAACAATCATATATATATAAATAAATATCATCATACAGAAACCAGCCGTTACATCCTACCCACCTTAAGAAAATTCCGCCCTCGGAATTTCTTCCTTAAGAAAATTCCGCCCTCGGAATTTCTTTCAGAATAGGTGAGGGTAACGCTCTCTCATCTCATCCTCTCTCTCCCAGGTGGACTCTCCAGGTGATCCGTGACGCCACATCACTCTCACCAGGTCGACTACCTTGTTCCTCAACTGCTTCTGTCGACGGTCCAAAATCTGCACGGGCTGCTGGTCATAGGTCAGGTCCGGACGGACCGTGATCTCCGATAAATCCACCGTGTGCGACGGATCACTGACGTACCGATGCAACTGGGATACGTGGAATACGTCGTGAACACCCACCAAAGATGGTGGCAGAGCAAGGCGGTAGGCCACTGCTCCCACACGCTCTAGCACATCGAAAGGTCCGATGTACCTCGGACTCAACTTCCCCTTCTTCCCGAATCGAATAACTCCGCGGTTCGGAGAAATCTTCAGGAAGACGTGGTCTCCAGGCTGAAACTCCAAAGGTCTCCTCTTGGCATCCGCCCAATGCTTGAATCGATCCTGAGCAACTCGGAGCTTCTCCCTGATGTCTCTCACGACATCCACAGCTTCCACTAACATCTCTGGACCCAACAGCTCCCGATCTCCAATGTCATCCCAGCTCAGTGGCGATCGACATTTCCTCCCATATAAGGCAGCAAACGGCGCCATGCCAATGCTCGCCTGGTAGCTGTTGTTATAAGAAAACTCCACCAAATGGAGATGGTCCTCCCAAGATCCCTTCAAATCGAGCGTGCAAGCTCGCAGCATATCCTCCAGAATCTGAATAGTCCTCTCGGACTGGCCATCAGTCTGCGGGTGGTACGCCGTGCTGAAACTCAGACTCGTACCCAAATGCTCATGCAGACTTCTCCAGAACTGAGATGTGAACCTCGTATCTCTGTCAGACACGATGCTCACGGGGACTCTGTGTAAGCGTACAATCTCCTGCACGTACACGGCCTACGTCACAACTAACCCAAGGAGGAAAATCAAAAGAAGTAAAAGAAGAAATTTTACCTCTAGGTACTTCCTCGCCAAAGCTTCCGTAGACTGGCCCACTCGGAAAGGAATGAAATGCGTAGACTTAGTCAATCGATCTACGATCACCCAGACTGCGTCGTTCTGTTTCGGGGTCCGAGGTAAACCAGTCACGAAATCCATTGTAATATGCTGCCACTTCCACTCCGGAATAGGAAGCGGTTGTAGCAACCCAGCCATACGATGGTGCTCAGCCTTCACCTGTTGGCATATCAAACACTTGGCAACGCTCCGTGCCACACTTCTCTTCATGCCAATCCACCAGTAATTCAGTCGAAGGTCCTTATACATCTTGGTGCCACCAGGATGTATAGAATAAGGCGAGCTATGAGCCTCGCTCAAAAGCTTCTCCCGAACATCTCCCGCAGGTATGCAGAGTCTGCTGCCGTACCGCAGCGAACCATCCTCATGAATCACGAACTCCACACGCAATCCAGCTTCAACCTGCCTCCTGATCCTCTACAACTTCGGATCTCCTGCCTGTGCTGCCTTAATCCGATCCACGATCATGGACTGAATCTGCAAATTCATGAAAGAATTAACCACACCAGGTAGGACAACATCCAAATCCATCTCCTTCGGCTCCTGCTGAATCCTCCAATCAGCAGTAAGCATCATCGCAGTAGGAAGTCTACTCAAAGCATCCGGCACTACGTTCACCTTCCCGGGATGATACTGCAGATCTATCTCATAGTCAGCCATGAGCTCCAACCATCGTCTCTGACGCATGTTGAGCTCCTTCTGCGTGAATATGTACTTCAAACTTTTGTGATCGGTGAAAATCTTCACACTCTCACTCAGTAAGAAGTGCCTCCAAATCTTCAATGCAAAGATCACCGCTGCCAACTCCAGATCGTGCGTCGGGTAATTCTTCTCGTGCGTCCTCAACTGACGAGAAGCATACGCGACCACGTGGCCATGCTAATGCAGAACGCATCCTAAGCCCTTCCCTGATGCATCACAATACACTTTGAAACCTCTGCTTCGATCTGGTACCACCAAAACTGGTGCCGTGGTCAACCTCGCCTTCAAGATACTGAAAGCCTCCTCACAAGAATCAGACCACAGAAACTCCACATCCTTCCTCGTCAGCTTCGTCATCGGCTCAGCAATCTTCGAGAAATCCTTGATGAACCGACGATAATAGCCTGATAAACCAAGGAAGCTTATGATGTCGGACGCTGACTGCGGAGTCGGCCAATCTCGAACTGCTCTGACCTTCTCCGGATCCACAGATATGCCATCACCGGACACCACGTGTCCCAGAAATGCGACTCTGTCCAACCAGAACTCGCACTTGCCATACTTGGCATACAACTTGTGTCGCCTCAGCGTCTCCAACACTGTCCTCAAATGACAGCTGTGCTCTTCTTCAGACTTCGAGTAAATAAGAATGTCGTCGATGAAAATCACAACAAACTTATCCAAAAAGTCGTAGAAAATCAAGTTCATGAGGTTCATGAACACAGCTAGAGCATTGGTCACGCCGAAAGGCATCACCACAAACTCATAGTGCCCGTACTTCGTCCGGAAAGCTGTCTTCGGAATGTCATCCTTCTTCACCTTCAACTGATGATATCCGCTCCTCAAATCCAACTTCGAGAAAACTCTCGAACCTCCCAGCTGATCAAAAATGTCATCGATGCGCGGCAGCGGATACGTGTTCTTCACAGTGACAGCATTCAATCCTCGATAGTCCACGCACATCCTGCATGACCCATCCTTCTTCTTCACAAGCAATACTGGTGCACCCCATGGTGACACACTAGGGTGTATGAAACCCTTCTGCAGCAACTCATCCAACTGCTTCCGCAGCTCCTCAAGCTCCACGGGAGCCATCCGATATGGCGCCTTCGATATCGGCTGCGCACCTGGCATCAGATCAATGCCGAACTCCAAAGCTCTGTTGGGTGGCAGACCCGAGATATCCTTCGGAAAGACGTCGTCAAAGTCTCTGACAACCGCTGGTCGATCGATCTCCATCTCCATCTGCAACGCTGCTAACACCGGCACCTCCGGCTTGGCCCGAAATCTGATGGGCCCAAGCGACTCATCTCTGCTGCGGAACTCGAACTTCGGATGGCCTGGAATCCGAAATACCACTCTCTTGCCGTGACAATCAATCGAAGCGTGGAAATCTCCCAGCCAATCGATGCCCAGGACGACATCGAAATGCGGCAGATCGTGGACAATGAAATCTGCATATAACTCATGTCCACTAACCACTAGAGGAATCGATCGACATCCCATGTTCACAGTCACCACTCCGTTCCCTGTGGTGATGTCCCAACACTTAGGAAGTGTGTGGGTAGGAATGGAGTGCCTTGTCATAAACCTATGGGATATGATGCACATGGATGCACCGGAGTCAAACAAAGCCAAAGCAGGGTGAGAGGACACACGAATGGTGCCTAAGAAAACAAGGGGTCTAAGGTCAAACACTACTCTAACAATCAAACAAACAAACAACACTAACAAGACTAGCAATACAATATAGTTATGAAAAAGGAACGACTAGGTCAAGATGTTACCTGCAATCACCCCATCCAGCTCCTCAGTCTCCACATCAGTCATAGTATAGGCCGGCCTCGGAGGCTGCACTGCTCGCTGGTACATCTGTCGCTGTGGCACCAAGGGTGGTCCACGAACGGCAGGTCCTCTCTGAACTGGGGCAGGCGCCCTCATCTGCAACGGGGCTGGCGCTCCAACAACAGCAGTGCGGGCTCTCGGACAATCCTTCGCAGCATGCGAAGTATCTCCACAAAGTAGACACAGACCCAGCTTCCTCCTACAGTTGGTCTGAACATGTCCGGGCTTGCCGCAGAAATGGCATGGACCCTTGCTCTGCTGCTGCACTGGTGCTCCAGGTCTCTTGAATGGCACAGTCTGGACTGGCCTCATCGTCGGCCTGGCAGGTGGCCGGTACTGCTCCATGGGGCGTTTCCCTCTGTCCTCTGGAGTGTGAGGCAGGTGTGAAATCGTCTCATGATTCTTCGCAGCATCTAACACCTCCCTCATAGTCGAGAAACTAGTAGAGGACATGGAAGCCTGGACCTTCGGACGAAGTCCCTGACGGAACCGCTCAGCTCGGTTCTCCTCCTTCTTCACCATGTGCGGGGCAAATCGGCGCAGCATCTCAAATTCAGCCTCATACTCGTCGATCGTCATGTCCCTCTGCTTCAGATCCACGAATCTGCCCATCAGCTCTCTCCTAGCTGCCTTGGTGAAGTACTTCTCCTTGAACATGTGGCGAAAAGTCTTCCACTCCACAGGCTTCTACAGACGCCTCTCCTCAATGCACCACCAGTTTCGGGCAATCTCAGTCAGCTGCATCTTCGTGATCTCCACCCGAGTCTCATCTGGAATCTTGGCAGCAACCAACTTCTCCACAGTGCTCTGGATCCACTCATCGGCACCCAGAGGTCCTTCCTTCCCAGAGAAGGTCTTCGGCTGAAGCTCATTGAAATGCTTCACTCCTGGAGCAGCTCGCGGAGCAGGCGGCGGTGGAGGTGGTGCAACAGGTGGGGCCCGGGCAGCACGGGTGGTCTGCTGCACCAGCTGATGCTGCACCTCAAGCATCTCTCGCATCACGCCAAGGAACTGACGGAACTCTCCGCCCTGGTCTTCCTGAATTCCATCTCCAGCGCTCCCCGATCGGGTATTACGTCGCCCTGCCATCCTATTGACAGAAAGACGTAGGTTAGACTCATACAATGTTTGAATATCAAAGTGAATGTCCTTACTCTTACTGTTCTATACTTACAGAAAAATTGGGACGGGACCTGCATGGGCCACCACTAAAACCTGTCACGCCCCGCTTCCCAAAACAGCGGAGGCGAAGCGTGACTAGGCCCGCTTAGGCCAGAGCTACGGAGCCCTGACCCAATAAGCGTATGTATGGTACCAAGACGAAGGTATAGGTCCCTGCATGTTAGTACAGAACAATAAAAGTACAAGAAGGAAAGAACATCACATTTTATTCCAACATATCAAGGGTACCAAGTCTCAACGCCCGAAGGGCTACAACAGCAGAAAAGTAAATCTAATGGTGTAAGCACCCAACCTAGACAAGAAGCAAAAGGTGCTACGCACCCAACTAAAAGTAATGAACGTCTCTGGAAACTGCAACGAGGAGTCTCTAGCTCTGGTCCTCCTCACGGTCGTACTCAGGATCGACGCTCTCTGGCTCCACGTCAGCTGGCAAGTCAGTCTCCTTAACGTACTCTGGCTCAATCCCTGACATACATCACCAAAAGAAGGACTGTACGTCAGGCAAGGTCTACAAGAAAAGGTTAGACCAAACTGCAAGTGCACCAATTACTTAACAACGTTTTACTGGTTGATTAACAAGCTGAGGTTTTAGCAACAAAAGTACACACACCAGGAAAGTAAACACGACAAGTAGTGGTTGTAGCGAGTGCTACCGACCACGGGACTAGCCTACATGTGTTAAGACAAAACAGAACACGGAAAGCCAGTCACGATAAGACAAGACACGAAAAGGGTTCACGCCTGTTCGGTTCGAGGGGGATCAAACCCTCTTGCCGCTTGCACGCTCAACCCTACCCCAAAAACCCCAAGAATCGTGACAGGACAAGGGATCACTTGCTCTAGCTTGGCAAGTGCCCTATTGCTCTCTGAGCTGTGTATCAATACATGGGATCACCTGCTCTAGCTTGACAGGTGCCCAATTGCCCATCGGGCTGTGAACTAGTACGAGGGATCACTCGCTCTGGCTTGGCGAGTGCCCTATTGCCCAGTGGGCTGTGCAGACGGAACGAGACAAGACACGACAAACAGGAGGGGTTGTACTAGGATTTCCACAACTCACGCACACGCATGTCAATCCTATGATGTCAAAATTGTTGTTGTTGGACTCAGATTTCGTTGTCAAATCTGAGCCATCAAGGGCGTCCCGGACGCTATCATTTCACGTCCGGTCCTCATGTTTCAAAATGTCTAATCTAGCAAGACTAAGGCCTAAACATGGCCAAGAACACAAATGGTACACTTGCCTGTGGTGGCGAGTGCGTCGTCTCCCTGGTACGCCTCGTCCAAACGTCTCGTCAGCGGAAAAGCGGCTGAAAATCGTGACACGGCGACGGTATCAGTTCACGATTCAGAATTCCTATTAGGGTTGTGTCTAGGTTATCGGGACTAACCTAATCGTCAAAAATCACATTTTTAATGTAATTAACCTAATCGACGATCTATCCTATGTGCACATGCAAGTAGTCCATTCGTCGATTTATCTACGGTTGCGCAACGTTTTAAAGAGGAGCGGAAAGTAAATTTAATTTGATTAGGTTGCTGATTTTAATTAGGGTTAGATCATCTATTGTGTGGGTTACTACGAATTTAGGGGACCAACCTGAAAATGACGGTTGCACGAAGATCCGACGTCGGATCTGGAAAAGTGGAAGCTTTGCGTCGTCCGAAATTTCCTAGGCCGCGGGTAGCACAGCGAGGAATGTTGATTGTTGGTGGTGTCGTCAGCCTCCGAAGGTGATGACGAAGATCTTGGCGTCTCCCGGGGTCGTCGTCGCTAGAACTGAGGTCGGGGTGCCACGCGAAGAGACGGCGGCCGGAGGTTTCAGATCTGGGGAAGAATTCTCGTGGTGGTGGTCGGTTGCGGGAGAAAGAAAAGAAAGAGAAAGGGGAATGGAAAGGAGAAAGACCTTGAAGAAGGTGGAGGGCGCAAGGGAAGGACGTAGGAGGAAGGGGGATAGGTTGGGGAAGAGGGAGACTGGAAACAATCAGGAAAAAAGAAGGAGAAAGCCACGTTTAAATAAGAAAATGAAACGGCGGCTAGCTCAAAAATTAGGGTTTCTGGGTCAACTAGTCGGTCTGAGAAGGGCGGTCGACCGACTAGTTTGAAAACTAGTCGGTCGGTCGTCTAACTGTGACCGACTAGAAGGCAAACAGAGAACAGTGTCGGTACAGGGTTGACAGATCTAGTCGGTCTGTGAAGGCTCGTCGACCGACTAGTTTGCAACCTAGTCGGTCGGCCAGTGTTCATAGACCGACTAAAGGGTAAAAGTGGTCAACAAGATATTTTGAAGATTAGTCGGTTAGCGAAGGAAACCTAACCGACTAGTTCGTCAACTAGTCGGTCGGTTTTCGTTCTTAAACCGACTAAAGGTAAACAGTAACCTGGGTGCGAAAAATGATCTCTGTACTAGTCGGTCTGCGAAGAAGTGTTGACCGACTAGTTTGATAACTAGTCGGTTGGTGGATGAACTTAGGCCGACTAATCGTAAACAGTAGCTTATGGAAAATGAAAGGGAGAACTAGTCGGTCCATGAAGAGTTGTTGACCGACTAGATTGATATCTAGTCGGTCGGTTCCTCAACGTGAACCGGCTAATGAGCACAGGAAGTCGCAGATTGAAGCGTGAAGCTTCAGAATGATCTTAATGAGTTCCAAAGGCGAACCTATTCTAAGATATGAGCGTCACAAAGCACGCTCAGCTCCCGGTAGGAGAAAAGAAATACGGAAAAGAAAAAAAAGAGAGAAGACGAACAATCATATATATATATATATATATCATCATCATACAGAAACCGGCCGTTACATCTTTCTATAACAGAAAATCCATCGATCTGTAATGGAAGAAGTCTTTTCTTTATCCTCTATTGCCATTTGGATCTGATTGTAGTCTGAGAAAGCGTCCATGAAAATTAGAAGCTCATAATCGGAGGCATTATCAACTATATGGTCGATCCAAGGTAATGGGTAGCTGTCCTTCTGGCATGCCTTGTTGAGGTTAGTGAAGTCGACACACATCTTTCCATTGTCATTGGCCTTCTTCACCATTACCACGTTGGATAACTACTCATGGTAGTGAACTTCTCGAATGAAACCAACCTCTAGAAGTCAATCTACTTCTTCAATAACTCCTTTCATCTTGTTGTAAGGACTGTTGGATATTGGACTCCCCGGATTTGGTTTTGGATGATGAACAAACATAAACATAACGTGAACTAACACTTTGTGAGCGCAGTTATGGAGATCGTCGCCAAATTCATATGAATATCAATTACGACGTCTCAAGACTTCTCAAAGCACGTGATCGTTCGTCTAAAGCTTCGCTGAAGCTTATGGACCTATTTAGAAGTCATGAAGATTCGATTGAAGCTATAGAAGACGGTATCGTCAAGTTTTATTTATAGTCTTTAAGCTTCTTTCGTAGAATGTTAAGCCTTGAGTAGGTCTTACGTTTTAATTCTTCATAACGCTCATATCTTAGCTCTAGGATCTTAGTAGAAGTCCATACAATTCTTCCCGAAGCTTCGCGCTTTGATTCGGGACTTCTTGTGCATGTTAGTTGGTTCAAGAAGAAGAACTGACCGACTAGATGGTGATCTAGTCGGTCAGCCAAGCTTCTTGGACCGACTAGTTTCAGTCAGTTAATTCATAGCTCTTTACTGTTTACAGTTAGTCGGTCTAAGTTGACTCACCGACCGACTAGTTTGTGAACTAGTCGGTCAGTGATGCTTCTGTGACCGACTAGTTGAGCTTTCCATGTACATGCACATTTGAACCTAAGCTACTGTTTATCTTTAGTCGGTCTGTGTTCATTGATCGACCGACTAGTTGATGAACTAGTCGGTCAACTTTCCTTCTTAGACCGACTAGTTTAGTTTACTGTACATACCAAATTTTCACCATACTTACTGTTTATTGTTAGTCGGTCTATGTTCATTTGGTGACCGACTAGTTGGTGAATTAGTCGGTCAACATTTGTTCTTGGACCGACTAAGTCTATTTTAGCTCAGACTTCAGTTTTATCTGTTAGTCGGTCTACGTTGAGTAACCGACCGACTAGTTGTGAAACTAGTCGGTCAGCTACTCTTCTTAGACCGACTAGTTCCTTATGTCTGTACTTTGATCTTTTCTCACTTCACTCATTAGTCGGTTTAAGTTAATTGACCGACCGACTAGTTGATGAACTAGTCGGTCGGTGGTTGTTCTTTGACCGACTAGTTGGGTTCAGAAAAGAGCCGTTGGAGCATTTAATGACTCGAATTTCTTTCTCTCTCTCCTCTATCCTATATATACTTGATGGGCTGCATTCATTGCTGCCAAGGCTGATATTATTGCAAGTTTAGAGATCAAGAGAATTCATTCCAAGCTCATTCAAAGCTCATTCATTCCATTCAATAATCTCTCCTAACTCTTACTTCGAAAGAGAGATTCATTGAGTGTGAAGCCTTCCAAGCCAAGTGCTTGTTTCTAGGTCACCAACATCCCCAAAGCTCTCCATCGCTGATCTACATCTTGGAGCTAGGGTTTGGTGCAACTTCTTCCTCAAAATCATCCTTGCCCTAATTCGTAAGCAATACTCAAGGCATAGGTATTTTGTTCGGTAAGAAGTTTTCTTATTTCATTTCATATTTGATTTGTAAGTTTCACTCTCGGTTGTGAGAGTGTGGTTGTGATCTCGGGTTGTGGGAGTCACAAATTACATTTTGTATGATTTGGCTTGTGGAGGATTTTCACAAGTATTTCATAGTGGAAATCTTGGGTTAGGGTTTCTAACCTAAGTATCCCGAGGGGATCCGGGTGGTTGGGACGTAGGATGACCGGGAACAAGTCGGGGAGACTTGGGTGGATCCGAACCCAGTAACATCTCTTGTTAGCATTGTTAATTTTGTTGTTGTCTTCAATTTAAGCTTCCGCAAATTGATTTGGTAGTTGTTTGCATTATAATTAGGAATTATACTCCTTGTTATTTTTAAAGTACTATTCACCCCCCCTCTAGTACTTGTGCAGTAGCTTGTAGGGCATTACAAGGACCATGTGCTATGAGGAAAACACTAGAAGGGTGGTTGAATAGTGTTTATAAAATTAAAAAGACAATTACGCCTAATTAAAATCCTAACCAACAAAAATGCGAAATTATAAATAAACAACAATGAACAAGCAAACACAGGGATGTTCAAGTGTTTGGATTACCCAAGTCAAACTCGACTTGTTCCCGGTAATCCTACGTCCCTACCACCTAAGATACCACCCGGATACTCAAGCTAAAACCATTGCTTGAGTTTTCCTTTTAACCCACTTGTAGCAACCCTACAAGTGTAATCAATATAAGATTGATGTACTTGAATCCCACAACTTGGGATCAAGCAAACCACTCTCACAACCTGAGAGTAAACACCAAATTACGAAAGTTATGAAATTTGAAATACCACTTACAAATCACCTATGCCTTGAAGTAGAACTTAAAGGAGCAAAGCGATTGGAGTGTGTTGATCTCTTCCTAAATGAGAGAGTAGCCCTTGCACTTACCTTCACCAAAGCTAGAGGATTAGAAATGGCTCTAGTTGGAAGACAAGATGAGATTGGAATTCTAGGGCTTTTAATTTGAGGACGAGAGAATGGTTGCTTGAGAACTTGAGATGAATGCTTGAATGGCTAAGAGAGTTCCAATGGAACAGTAAGAAGCATATTTATATGTTCTCTCAAAACCCTCAAAGATTACCCAAAAACCCTCAACAAAATCCGTCAAACAAAGGCTCAATGGCTAATTAAACGTGACAGACATGCAATTGATGAAGGATCCTCAGTCGCCTGTTGCACTGTGTCAGAGGGTAGGTGAGAATGCAAATGGTAACTTACCACGTAGGACAGTCGACTGATGAAGGTTGGACATGCGCCTGAAAACCGACAGGAGCCTGAGAAACCTTCAATAGGCGTCTGAGTGGCGAAGTACAAATGTTGACAAATCTCAAGAATTTTGGATAGCAAGGATAGGCGACTGATGTGGTATCGGCAGGCGCATGTGCCATGGGCAGGCGACTAGGAACCCAACTTCAGTCGTTTGTGTATACACGTTTGAATCTTGCCAAAATGAAAGATTTGGGCAAGGATGGACATGCGACTAATGTGTTATACACAGGCGCCTGTGCTATGAGTAGGAGACTATGAAATCAACATCAGGCGACTGATTGCACAAGTGTGAATGTTGACAAAACTTAGGATTTTTGGGCAAGATGATACATGCTACTGTAAAACAAAGTTCAGGCGCCTGCAAGGAGGCAGACACATGTAAATTCTACAGCAATCGCCTGTTAGAAGTTAGGAATAAACATCTAAGATTTCAATTCAAAAGTGTGTACATAACAGACGATTGCAGTAGGAATGGCAATATTGCGGGGCGGGGCGAGTATTTAACTACCCAAGCTTGCCCCGCCCCGTCTGCGGGCCGGGGCGGGGCGGGTCTCAGGCCGGGGCGGGGCGGGTAATTTCTTACCAAAAGCAGGTCGGGCCGGGTCGGGTCGGTCGGGTCAGGTCATTACTGCCATCCATATGAATACCAAATAAAAGTTTTATTTGGGATTTGGGAGAATTGTGATTTACTGGTAATTTGGAATTGGGACTTGGCCTAATTGGAACAACATTGGAACAGAGTATGAGTTATGTGATATGGACAGACCGCATGATTCGCATCAAAATAGTAAGGTTTTTTAGAACCTCTATAGTTTATCGGGGCGGGCCGGGTTACATACAAAGCCCAAGCTTGCCCCGACCTGTCTGCGGGCCGGGGCAGGGCGGGTCAAAACCGTGGCGGGTCGGGTCGGGCGGGTCGGATCAGGTCATTACTGCCATCCCTAGATTGCAGAACAATTCTCAAGCACCTGTAAGGAGACATGCGCCCGACTTTTGTTCTTTGGTCGCCTGTTGGAAACCTAAAATTTACAAATTAGAATATAAAGAGTTAGAGTCCTAGGAAATGAGTTCTAATGAATTCCTAAGATAGATTGAGTGGTGTGTGAGTGCTCCAACATTATTCTACTTCAAGGCTACATTCTAATGAGAAAGAAAGAAGAGAATAAAAGAATTATATTGAGTTTGATTCTCTTATTTCTTTTGAATGATCTTGAAGTCTTTGATCACACAATCTTCAACTCTTTGAGCTTTGATTGATCCTTGAGTGGCATTCATTGCAATTGATCTTCATGATTAGCTTAGGCAATGAATTAACTGCATGGATGAGATTAGTCACAAGTATATGTTTGTTCATCATCAAAACCAAGTAGGGAGAAGTCTAATACTCAACACTTGTTACCCCCAATATTCCTCTTCCTTTGTTTCACGGGTTTGAAAGTCGGGTCGACGTTCAACTTGTGAGAAATCACCCGAGGGTCAATGCCATGCATGTCAGCTAGGGACCAGGTAAACACGTCAGTGTTTTCCCTTAGGAGAGTAAGTAATTGTTCCTTTAGGTCGGAAGGGAGAATTGACCTAATGGAAACAGTTCTTTCTTCTCCTTTGGAGACCCGGATGCTCTCAATCTATTCGACTGCTATGGGCCGTCGATCGTCCTGATTTCCTTTATCGCAGCTGAGCCCACCTGGGTCTGCTTGTTCTACAATCCCCAATAAGGTGGATAAAAGGTAACACGATCGGGATTGCATCTGGTTCCCCTTCATCTTTCAGACTCACTGAAACTTGATCATCTGGTGGAAAGTTGAGACCACCGCTTTCACTGAGTTGAGAAGTTGTCTGCCGAAAATTCTGTTATAAGCGGAATTGATCTTTACCAAAATGAAATTGATCAAGCAGGTGACTTGCCGTGAAGACATTTTGAGGGTCACCGGTAGCGTGATCATGCCTGCAACTAGAGCAGATGTACCGTGAAACCAACAAGTGGGCCCGGACACTCCCTCAACTCAATGAAGCCAAACCCATCTTCTCCAACGTATTGAAGAAAAGCACGTCGCACGAACTCCCCGTGTCAAAGAGTAATCTCTTCACTGCCACCGTGTTGATGATGACGCTGATGATAATGGCATCGACATGAGGCAGTTCCTCACCTTCCAAATCTTCATCAGAAAAAGATATTAGAGGCGTGGAGTCCCTCCGGCGCTTCCTTCACACTACAATGGTCATCACCCTCCCAGCGTATGAACTTTGAAGAGAGGTAGACAACTCCGGATGTGGTTGCCCTCCCAGTATCATGTCAAGTACACCGGTACTGGGAAAAGCCAAGATGTTCTCATCAGGTGTGACTTGCCTATCTATCCCCCAACTTGTTGGGTGAGTCGACATCGTCAGGGTGAGTGGATGACGGGGATGTTGACTCTTGTGTTTCCCATAGATGATGCCAACTGTTGACAATTGGGTTCTGGTCAACAATAATCGGGGCTGACGTGGACTCTTTCGATGAGGTAGAGCCTCGTCAGTTGTTTATGTGGGACCCTTGGTTGGAAGAACCATGGTCAATGAAGGATGAGATTCGAGCGTCGTGCTACAGCTCGACCAATCTCACGGTCGAATATGACGACCGTTTGACCTTTCTGTTGGGTCTTACCTTGAACGGCATGCACCACAGACAGTTGTTGGGGGGTCGGATCTGGGTTCCGACCCAAATCCCATCCGATGCTTAAGTTAGTAACCACTTAAGAAAGGCTCGGGGCTGTCAAGATCGACCCATGGGAGATCGTCCTGATTTAGTCACCTTAAGCTTTTAGAGGAAGAAATATTAGAGTGGAAAGAAAGAGTTTGTCCGAGTACCTAGTATCATGTACCTTTGGAGTCTGAACCTTTTCTCAGTTGTTGTCTCTCCTATTTGTAGTCGATGATTTTCCCTGTTAGCACATAACGGCTCCGCATTCATGATGGCGAGATCTTCTTCGGGAATGTTGATGACGACAGTCCATTTATTCGGTCATCATTAACCAACCCCACGCAATTCGTGAGACCCAACGGGCAGATGAGCTGATCCTTTGACTAGGTAAGAGTTCATCCGCATGGATGAGCATTCGGGTTATTGGGCCGAGACTTACACTTTTAAGTGGGCTGCACTTTTCTGGCTGCATTGATATATCCCCGCTTCGTGGGCCGAACCCATGTATCAACACCATTAAAGGGCCTGTTTAAATTGTAATGATAGTTCTTATAGAATTGACTAGAAAGCAATAAAAGATCATATTATAATACAAACCTATCTTTTTTAATAGAGCAAAAACAAAATGAAAGTTAATAAGAAGCACCTTACAAGAGAGTGTTCCTCTTTTTATGCCGATAACAAAAATTTTACTTGTTATATAATTTTTAGATAATCAACGCCATTAAAGTTGATTTGTGTATCATTAGATGTTGATACATAAAGATCTTGTGATTCTCATATTGCTTGCATATGCATCAGATCATTGAATGTTTTAACGGGTTTGATAGAAATTATTTTCACTTGTTAAATTAAGTATAAAAAAGAGTAGGATTCTAGATCGTTTATGGGGTTTTAATATAAAGATGAATTTGAATGGTACTGAATCATTCAAAAAAAAGATATAAACAACGGATTTTTTTAACTATAAAAAAAAGAAGCGGTAGGTCAACAGTTCGACGCACGCAATTATAACCAAAATTAAAAAGAAAATGGTCTAAAAACTAAGTTTTCCAAATTGCAGGGGTCCGGCAGTATTTTTACCCATTCCATAATAATCTTCGGTCGACAAGGGACCAAAACTCAACGGAACTCCCAAACTCCGTCAAAAGGCACGCGCACCCTTTTCCTGACGGCCTGGACGCGCTCATCACCGTCGATGGCACTTTCTCTCTCTCCATCTCGTCCGTCCATCCATTTTTCCCCGTATAAAATTCCAATTTAACCCTGTTCAATCCTCCCCTCAAGTCCGCCTCTCTCTGCCCCCGAAATCCATCAACAGGTCAATCGCCAGAGCTCTATCTTCTCGCTGCATCCGAGAGAGAAATCAAAAGGGCTGATGGGCGAAACCCTTGCTGGACCACGATAGCTTAAATCTTACACGCGGCCGCCGTTGATGGGCCAATCCAATTCAATCCCATCGAAACCCTTGGCATCGCTCTCATCCGCCTCCTCAGCTCGCCGCCTCAGATCCACAGCTCGCTTGATGGTCCCCATCACCACAGAACCTGCATCGGCCTCCGGCGACGCCGTCCCCGGCGGCGGAGGCCACGTGGGGCGCGACCACACGCTCGATCTACCCGACGAGTGCCTGGCTTTGATCTTCCAGTTCCTCGGCTCCGGCGACCGGAAGCACTGCTCCCTCGTCTGCAAGCGGTGGCTTCTTGTCGACGGCCAGAGCCGGCACCGCCTCTCGCTCGACGCTAGGGCGGCCCTCCTCGACGCTATTCCGGTTATCTTCGACCGGTTCGATTCGGTGACGAAGCTCGCGTTGAAGTGCGATCGCCGATCCGATAGCATCGGAGATCACGCGCTTGACGTCATCTCTCGCCGGTGCCCGAATTTGACTAGGTTGAAGTTGCGAGCTTGCAGGCAGATCACTAATGTCGGCATGTCTGCCGTCGCTCTCAACTGTAAGAATCTAAAGAAGCTCTCTTGCGGGTCTTGTACTTTTGGCGCTAAAGGAATCGATGCCGTTCTTCAAGGCTGCGCTCTTTTGGAGGAGATCTCGATCAAGAGGCTTCGAGGGCTGAATGAAGCTCCCGGCGAATTGGTCGGTCCGGGAGCAGCGGCAAAATCTCTTAGATCTGTTTGTTTGAAGGAATTGTATAATGGGCAGTGTTTCAGTCCGATGATTGCTGGATCTCCGAACCTCAAAACTCTGAAATTGTTCAGGTGTTCCGGTGATTGGGATCGGCTTCTCGAAGAGGTCGCCGAGAAAGTCCAGGGGATTGTTGAGGTTCACTTGGAGAAGCTGCAGGTCAGCGACCACGGGCTCTTTGCGTTGTCTAATTGCTCCAGTGTCGAAGTTCTTCATCTAGTCAAGACTCCGGAGTGCACTGATATAGGGTTGAGCTATGTTGCCGAAAAGTGCAGGCTTTTAAGGAAGCTCCATATCGATGGGTGGAAGACGAATCGGATTGGAGATGAGGGTCTCATGGCTGTGGCAAGACGTTGCCCTAATCTTCAGGAACTTGTCTTGATTGGTGTTAACCCGACTGCTCTGAGCTTAGGGCTTATAGCCAGTAACTGCAAGAGTCTGGAAAGATTGGCACTTTGTGGAAGTGAGACCTTTGGTGATTCGGAGATTTCTTGCATTGCATCAAAGTGCATAGCTTTGAGGAAGCTGTGCATTAAAGGCTGCCCGGTTTCTGACCAAGGAATGGAAGCCCTCGCAGAAGGATGCCCGAATTTGATAAAGGTGAAGGTTAAGAAGTGCAGGGGAGTTACTCCGGAGGGCGCGGATTGGTTGAGGGCGAGTAGAGAAACATTGGCAGTTAATTTGGACTCCATAGTTCAGATGGAGACACAGGACGCGAGCTTGAATGAGGGCGGAATGATGGAGAATGGCGTGGGGGATCAGATTCCTGGATTGGCTGAGCAGATTGCCGCAATTGATATTGCATCGACCAGCAATGGTCGGTCATCACCATGGAAGAACAGGGTGGGGTTTATGTCAGGGAGAAACTTCATAGTGTCAACGATCAGAAGATGGGGCCATGGATCTGGCGGCGGCAGCAGCAGTGGCAATCCACATACTGCGTCAAAGGAAAGAGAATAATAACTCCCATTTCGCAAATTGATGTCTTTAATTCTTGTTCCTTTCTGTTAAAGTTTACTCATTTCATGTTCAAGGTTGCATTGTTGTTATTTTTATTTCAATTAGCTGCTCATGCTTTCCTTTTGATTGGATTGCTGGCGGTTTTATTGTTTGAAGTGGCAACAACAAGTTTTATTTCTCATCTTCCATATATCCTTTATGCATGCATGCATGCATGCATGCATGTTACTCAATATTAAGTTTACAGATAAAGGTTTCATGAAAATTGCATCTTGCATTTGTTTGCTATATATACTGCTAATATGTTCAAATTTAGATGCATCAACGATCAAAATATGCAGCAATGCTACCAGTTCACACTGCATTATTATGAGTACTTGTTTGTCCAACCCCCCTCCAAATTCGTTAGTTTGCTATGGCTATATTTTAAATCAACAAATCAGCTCAAGCTGCTTTGGCATGTTTAAAGTTGCTTACACCTTTCTGAGAAGCCATTGCAGAGTAACCTATCTTTACTTATTATTTTCTACATGTTTGATCATCAAAAGATTTAACATATAAAATTTACCATGTCATTTTTATTTGAAACTGAACGTTCTGAATGATAGAGGAGCATCTTGTGAATTTTTATGTCATTAATCATAGCTTTTCATGAAAAAAACATAATTACGATGAAGCAATCCTAATTTACGGTTTACCAAATGTTTGTTGGGCTACAAATACAGGGTCCAATGTCTCTCTTATTATATTTTAAAGAATCATTGACAAGCAACTTCTCAACAGCAGAGATTGAAACAAGTGAAAAAGGTCATAATAACTTGTCGGAGACTTTTCTATTCTACATATTCAAAGTTGCAGAATTTTAAGTTGCAGAATTTTAAGGAAATGTCTGTTATATGAACATGTTTTTTGTTTATCGTCTTCTATATGTTCATTTGACATGTGTACTTTACTTATTATTGTTAGTTTCGAAAAGGCTAGTGGCCAGGATTTATCTTTATAACTCGCAACGACAATAACATTGAGATTGTTTAGAGGGGGTGAAACATAAAACAGATAAACCAATGATGTTTTGTTAATGAAATGATGTTAACACATTCACATGATGAAATGTGAAGGTGTTCTTATTCAGCTTCATCAAGTTGCAGATTTGCCATCAAAGATGTTCTTATTCATCTCCATGACGTAGTAAATATGCAGTAATCATACTTCACATTGGGGATTTGAGACTAGGAAGAAAGGGGGACCAAACGATAACAACCAGTAGTTGAAGAATGTTAATAACATTGTTGATGATGAAGTTTGATTGCAAGGGTTAAAATTTTTAAGATCGATAGTTAATCTCTAGAAATCAAGCTAGATTAGTCATCTTCTAATATTTACATGGTAATAGACTGCTCAAGCTGTTTACTGTCTTCAAATTGCTTGTACATTCCAGAGTTCGGATGGGACACGATTTAATTCTAGTTTTAGTTTTAGTTTCTAAATGCTTGATCATCTAACTTTTAGAATTTATATTACCCATGTCAA
>JAULAV010006022.1:0-24084 GCA_030789695.1 Scilla litardierei
TTAATGGCTAAAGTATTATTCGAAGCATTATCAAAAGTAAATGTGCTAATTTTTTTCTCTATATCATAATCACGACAAATATATAGCAAAATTCTACCAATAACCACACCCTTGTGTGCATGCTCTAACACATTAAAACCTATAATTTTTTTCTGAATTATGAAATTGTGATATACAAAATGGGCCGTAAGACATATATATGCTGCACCCCATTTTGTAGTCCATATATCAGAAGTTAATGAAATCCTAGATTCTAGATTAATAAAAAGCTGATACATATTAGCTTTTCCTTCGTGAAAAGCAGTCATACAATCTTTTCTAAGAGTATTCCTAGACACTCTTCTAAATGCAGGGTTAAATGCATTTTGCTGTAATAGCTCTAATTCGGGGCTTTCAGCATAATTTAAAGGTAGTTATTTGCTTAACACAAATCTAGCCATCTCTTTTCTCATATTTTCAACAGAATATGAGAAAGGAGTAAGAGAGGCAGATGATGCAGATAAATTTAAAGTTGATTGTCTAGCATCTTTTTTAGCATGCGATTTCACGTGTCTTAGCAGATGTGAAGTGCCGGCTGTATGTGCGGCAGCAAAACTAGTTCTACATATCTTACAAAAGGCACGAATATGTTCGATGCCATTACTATCTTTAACCATTTCACGTGAAAAGTGATCCCAAACATCGGACTTGTGTTTCAACATCTGCCATAAGGCGGTCATAGACCGGTGATGTTGTGACACCATCTCTATTACGTAGTAACTCAGCATAAAATTCATAATCGACAGTATTAGTATCCTCTAAATTAAAGTTCATATTAATATTCCTAGATCCAGACGCCATTATGCTAAACTAAAATTAATACTACATGAACAACTGATTGACGTTTGAGTGTGACCGGGGCTTGTAGAGCCTGGTAGTAGCGAGAGACCGGAGAGGGAAGCTTGCACGGTATTAGCGAGAGACCAGAGAGGGAAGCTTGTACGGTATTAGCGAGAGACCCGGAGACCGGAGAGTGAAGATAGTAGAGACGGTAAACGGTAGTAGCGAGAGTACAGGCGTTGTAGTTGTAGAGCACAGAGTAGAGAATTGGAATGTAGAAAATATGATGAGATGAGTATTTGTTAGTGTAGAAATAAGGGGGGAGGGTGTTTTTTATAGAGGGAAAAATGAAAAAACAAAAACAATTTTTTTTTTAATTATTTGCCAAACGGGCAAATTTCTGCCCGTTGGGCAAATTGTTGCCAACGGGCAGAAATTTGCTTGTTGGCAACAGCCGGGCCCTGGTCCTCATCCTGGGCCGGGCCGGAGTCGGGCACCCGTCCCAACCCGGCCCTGGCGTTGGGCCCGGGCCGGTGACCGGCCCGTTGATCGGCCACCGGGCCCGGGCCGAGCGGAATCCGGGCCGGGCCGGCGGGCCCCCGGGCCAAATTGCCACCATGATGTGTATAACAATGATCAGTAATTACAAATTCATTTGTGTTTATTTCTACTCTCTTTGGTGTACCGTTAAAAAGGAACTGCATTAGACTTCTTGTTGTGGATGATCAGAGTAGAGTTTTATTTTTGAATTATGGACAGGAAATGATAGCAAATTATGTCTCAACAGTGGAGTTTTGATTGGTTATGAACTGCCGAGTTGTACTTGGGTGGGTTTACAATTGAATTCTTGGTCCCCCCTTTTGGTAGTTTTCTTGGTTACTATTAAAAACTGCGAGAAGATCTCATAGCATCATTTGAGGATACAATGTGGGTTAAGGAGGCGGTTGTTAATAACGTTTAGGTTGAGTTTGAAGAGTCGATGCTAGACGAGGTTAAAGAGGATCAATGGATCTATACACCGGTCTTCAAAAAATGTTCACTTAAGAAATGTGGATTGCTTGGAATTCTCAGCGAGAACAGAGTGTTTAATGTCGGTAGGGATGCGAATGTGCATATGCCCAAAGCCCAATTGAGCAAGCCACATTCTTCATCCCTCATTCTGGTCTTTCTTTCCATTATGGTCTAGAAAGATTGGCCAATCTCCCTAGACCACAGTGAAGGATTTAATTCGAGCAATTAAAGAAAGAATGGTGCACATTATAGACAATGTTTCTTGCCAAACAACCACAACCTGCTGTTTTGTTGTTCGTGCCTTAAATAAATACTGTTTTGTTGTTCGTGCCTTAAATAAATCGGTAGATCCTAAAATTAGAGATGAGGTTATGAATTATCCGTGAAGTATACATGCAGTAGTTCCAAAAGGACCAATTGGTGGTTCAAGATCACAAAAGTCGGAGGATAACATACATGCAACGATCCTATAATGTTTTTGTATCTTCACAAAAAATTGCTCTGACAGATTTAATGGGGGTGCTGAAAGATGTTCAAGCGCTCATGATAAAAGTGCCGATCGTCAAAATATTGTACATGTTTAACAAATATTTGTATCATTGTCAGCATGATGTACATGCTTGGATAACAAATTTTACACCAAAGACAAAGGAGATTCTGAGATCTAGTGTAGAAGAAGCCTGAGGATTCTACATCAACTGTTTTGCTGAGTTTTGCTGACTATGAGTGTCATGTTACAGATAATAAAGCACTCACTTCACTTATACCGCGGTCGTTATGAGGTGAGAATTGTAGTTGTACATATAATATTACAATGCTTCAACATATGTGTGATCGTTGTAACATCAAGACATGAATATTGTTTCGGGGGGTTTTCTCACCGCAGTTTGGTAGTCTGGATGTCCGGATGTCGTCGCTGTCACGTGAGACGGAGGCGGCCTTTGGAGTCGGTCGGCCGCGCGTTCACTTGATCGGGAAGGCGCGGATCCGTGCTTCGGTGCGCCGAGGGGTAGCCTCGGCGGGACGACAACCTCCGGGGATCGGTCGGACGAACGGGCTCTGGTACGAGGGCGTTCGGATCCGAGCGATGGGTCGCCGAAGGGAAGCTTCGCTAGTGATGACGTCTCCTTCGATCTACAAGATGAAAAACTCGTCAGGGGGGTCGGACCTTGGTTCCGACCAATTCCTCTCCGATGCCAAAATCAGATCCGGTCTGAAGGATGCTCAGTGGGATCGAGTATGGCTCACGGAGAGGCCGATACGCGAGTCCTCGGGCCGAGCTTTGGAGGAGAATGAATAAGGTGAAAGAAGGTGTGAGAGTTGGTATGCCATACCTTCATTGTAGATCTCGGAGATCTGCCCTCGCAGATGATCCCTCTCCCCCTTCATATATGCGAGTCATCCCCCCCCCCCCCCCCCCCCCCCCCCCCGGTGTAATGGGCCATGATTGCCGTCATTGATGGGAACGTGCTAAGTGGGGAATGTTGACCCCAATAATTGCCACGTTTTATGAAGGGATGAATGCCATGAAGGTGGAGTGATGGCCATGAAGGTGGTTGCCATAATTGGCGAGTGCTCCCTTGGTTTGGGAAGCGATTTTCTCTACTACGGATAATGGGCAGTCTTTTAGGCCTTCGTCTTGGGTGGAGAAGTGCGACCCGCCTGTGAGGTCCTTGGTCTGGAGCCCAAGGCCGTAGTCGGTTGGTTGACAGATCGTGGTTGACTTGACTTCTCTGGGTCCGATCACAATGGCTGTATCAATTGCCTCCATTTTCTGAGCTCTACCGTTGTCGAGGTTGAGGTCGGGAGATGTAGCATAAGGGGGAGAAGTGGCTCCTTTTGTAAAATTGGTTTGGCTTGCGAAGTCAGCTAGTGACAATGTTTTGTCGGCTCGAGATTCGTTTGGTTGCGAGGGGAGTTGCCCCTCGACTTACGGTCGACGAATGAGTGGGTCGGCCAGCTAGGGGAGTGGTCCCCCAGCCTTACGAGCGATCTGTCCGTTGGGTGGCAAGGGGAGTCGTCCCTCGACTTATGGCCGACGAAGGAGTGGGTCGGCCAGCTGGGGGAGTTGCCCCCAGCCTTACGACCGATCCGTTCGCTCGACGGCAAGGGGAGTTGCCCCTCGACTTACGGCCGACGAAGTAGTGGGTCGACCAGTTGGGGGAGTTGCCCCCAGCCTTACGACCGATCTGTTCGTTCGGTGGCAAGGGGAGTTGCTCCTCGACTTATGGCCGCCGAATGAGTGGGTTGGCCAGCTGGGGGAGTTGCCCCCAGCATTACGACCAACCTGTTCGTTCGGTGGCAAGGGGAGCGACCCCTCGACTTACGGCCGACGAATGAGAGGGTCGACCAGCTGGGGGAGTTGCCCCCCCCGTCTTACGACCGATCCATTTGTTTGGTGGCAAGGGGGGTTGCCCCTCGACTTACGGCCGACGAATGAGTGGGTCGATCAGCTGGGGGAGTTGACCCCAGTCTTACGACCGATCTGTTTGTTCGGTGGCAAGGGGGGTTGCCCTCGACTTACGGCCGACGAAGGAGTGGGTCGACCAGCTGGGGGAGTTGACCCCAGCCTTACGACCGATCCGTTCGTTCGGTGGCAAGGGGGTTGCCCCTCGACTAACGACCGACGAAGGAGTGGTACGACCAGCTGGGGGAGTTGTTCCCAACCTTACAACCGATCCGTTTGTTCGGTGGCGAAGGGAGTTGTCCCATGACTTACGGCCGAAGAAGGAGTGAGTCAACCAGCTGGGGGAGTTGCCCCAACCTTACGACCGATCCGTTCGTTCGGTGGCGAGGGGAGTTTCCCCTCGACTTACGGCCGACGAAGTAGTGGGTCGACCAGCTGGGGGAGTTGCCCCAGCCTTACGACCGATCGTTCGTTCGATGGCAAGGGGAGTTGCCCCTAGACTTACGGCCGACGAAGGAGTGGGTCGACCAGCTGGGGAAGTTGCCCCCAGCATTATGACCGATCCGTTCGTTCGGTGGCAAAGGGGGGTTGCCCCTCGACTTACGGCCGACGGAGTGGGTCACCAGCTAGGGGAGTTGCCCCCAACCTTACGACCGATCTGTTCGTTCGGTGGCGAGGGAGTTGCCCCTCGACTTACGGCCGATGAAGGAGTGGATCGACCAGCTGGGAGAGTTGCCCACAACCTTACGACTGATCCGTTCGTTCGGTGGTGAGGGGAGCTTCCCCTCGACTTACGGCCGACGATGGAGTGGGTTAGCCGGTTGGGGGTGGCCCCAGCCTTATGATCGATCCATTCATTCGGTGGCAAGTGGAGTGGCCCCTTGACTTACGGCCGACGAAGGAGTGGGTCGGCCAACTGGGGGAGTGGTCCCCAGCCTTACGACCGATCATGCGGGTCGGTCTACTGTGGGAGTTACCCCCAACCTTATGACCGATATCGGCTCTTGTCTGGATCTCAAGGTTCTATGCCACCGCCTGAGTTTTTGTACCGTCGAGGGGGTTTGAAAGGCGGAGGTAGTCCGGGTCCCACCATGTACGTTATCCTTGTCCCCTCCACGTCTTGGGTTTTCCTAGGGAGGTGGTGAACTCAAGTCGTTGGAAATCATGTCGGTGCAGGTCCATTGTATGGATCGACCTCCTCTAGGTTGGCCTTGCCTGGTCGACCTCGTCTGGATCCAGCTCTAGCTCCTGCTCTTCAGACTCAAGAATGCCTGAGCTGGGGGACCGAGCAAAGGAGGACCTTGCAAAGGAAGTCTTGGTCCGGCCAAAAGAAGAAAGCCTCGGACAGTTATGGAAGGCGAAGATGGCAAAGGTAGTGTAGGCTGCTTTCCTGGGTATGCCATCTTGGCCCTCGGCAGGGTTGGTGATGCGCTCGGCAAAGCAGCTTGGAGGGCCCGAGCCGGGTTGTGGAACTCGATTCCAAGAAAAGCCAGAGCTTGAAGATGCGCCAAGCTTGGGGACATACTGAGCTTCGCTACGAGTATGCCGATGCGAAACTTTGTGATGTCGTCGATACCGAGCTCTTGGTTCGTTGCCCTACTCCGCGTTCCCTTGTGTTCCATCGAGCATACGGCTCGGCCGCCGATGCTATTTGATGGTCCCGATGCAGTGCCATGAGAACCTGGACTGTCAAACGTACAAGCTTCTAAGCCACAATTGCAACAATTTCAGCAACGAGGTTGCACAGTTCCTGGTTGGATCCAACAGACCTGACTACATTCTTCAGCTCCCCAACGAGGTCCCTAGCAACCCAATGGGTGCTCGGGACCCACCATGAGACCAGGGGCTGCTCCTTGATTATGAATAAATATTGCAGATTCAAACATCATAATCATCTCCTCCTATGCATATAATCCATGGAATCATGATCTCTTAATTACATTTACGCTAATTTATCATTTATGAGCATATGATTTTATTCTGGCACAATTTAACTTCCCAAAGCATTATAAATGTCTACTACATTTTTAGGGATTTTCCTGGATTTTTCAGGTGTCCCGAAGGGGACTAAATCAACTCAAGAGGAAGTGTACACAACAGGAGCCTGTAGAAGGAATGACAGGCGCATGGGCAACTAGACATTCGACTGCCCAAACAACAGCAGTCGCCTATCTTCAAAGAGCTGGAGCTGGGGAAGATGAAGCCCAACGACAGTCGCTTGTAGGAGGATTGACAGTCGACTGTAATATTATGCAGTCGCCTGTCATTTTCGCATCAGTCGCCCGTCATTTTCGCATCAGTCGACTGATTTTCCAGATGCCCGAGGGAGCAAAAAAGAGCCAACTCTGTTAATTTGACACTTCTGCAGCAGGCGACTGAAGAACAAAAGACAGTCACGTGTGGATCACTCAGGCGACTGTGATTTTAAAGACAGCCACATGTCGCCCTTTGGAAACAATGACAGCCGCGTGTCATCAGCCGACTGCCGTTGGTTCAGCAGTCAACTGGTCGGGGGTTTTCTCCCAAATCCTGGGTTGCGAGACACAGGTTTTTCTTAACCCGATTTCTCTCCAGTTGTTGTGGATCGTTGGATGACACTTTGGATGGATGAGATGCAACCCTTAGGGGGTATAAAACATTACTATTGTGATGTAATAAAGAGAACTTAATCTTTTACTATTTTGGAGGTTATTCGTCCTTAAGAAGGGGATTAGGGTTTTGGAGAGCTTAGAGTTTTTTGATTTCGTTTTTGCTGTTGTCGAGATTGATTGATGATTAAGGAAGCTTGTATTTGGTGACAAATCTCCAATCCCCTTGATATTATACATTTGCTTTCATTTCTTGTATTGAACTATGTTTATTTCTATGAATGCTTATTCTATTCTTGATATGTTGGGCTAGATTCATTGTGTGGGTGTTTTGGATTGATGTAGGATGTTTTGATTGCGTTGCTAATATTAATTTCCAGCACCCTTTGTTAATCCATGTTATTGGGTGAAATAAACTTATGATTAATTGGGTTTGATACTATCCATGGAGGAGCCGAAGAATGGTGGTGCTTCGTAATTATTGCATCCATGTATCCAATGGGTATTGCATATCTTGAAATGAATGCAAGACCCCTTCAATCCATATTTCGTAATTTAGAAGTTTAATTCATCCGATAATTCAAATTGTTAATTGGGTTGTGACCCGTTTATCGAATCGTGCATTACCCGAAAGGGGCCGCAGAACGGTGGTTGTGTGATGCGCAACACGACCTACATGCACTACTCTTACATACCTTGAAATGGGTGTGAGAGTGATTCATGAGCTTTAATTAGGAGAAGAAACCAGTTAGCAATTACCCTTGGTGCACCCCATATGTGCCTAATTGATTTATTCTCCGATCCTCATACCTTGAAATGGATGAGTGATAGAGTTATCATGGAATTAACATTTAGCAGAGAAATTGAGTAATCCTAGCTATATCCTCAGCACCCACACTCTTTCTCTCCCTTGCATCCAAACCTTAGGACATTACCCTAACTCTAGGGTATTTAGATAAACCATCTATTCAAACAATCATTCACCCCCATAGGGTAGTTTGAAGCCTCAACCATTCTTTACACGCTTTGACTATTTGTGTGAATTTACAGATTAGTTCCGTCTCTGTGGATACGATCTCGTACTCACCGTGTATATTATTTGCCGACCTCGTGCACTTGCGAGTATCACCTTTCAGGTCCAGTCACTCCTCATGCCCCACAGTTTGCCAACCCTTCTACTGCTACTGCTCAGGCACCGGGCACGAGCAAAGGCACACCAACCGGCTGAAGCCAAAACACACGAGGCTGAGGGGGCGGAAGCTATGGCTGGCGATCCACTAAGGGGTGTTCGTAGTCAGGTTCAGGAGGAGATCACCGGGGAGTTTGCTGCCATCATGGCCACCAGAATATTGAGGGCGAGCGAGTACGGGACGCCAATGAGGACTTTAAGTTGAAGGCTTTATCTTCGGACATGTTGGAGGCGGGAGATGGCCTCGCCTTTGCAGTGATCCGCAACGTGAAAGGCTGGCCTAGCTACGGAGGACGTGGTCTTGGGGCCACCTCGATGACTGCATGACCTCGGTTCTCCTCTCGCAGCCCTGCCCCAGCCCACTGTGTTCGTCATTCTCGGTGCGCACTGCTCGTCGCCGAATTTTTAACTCGGCAAGAGGAGATCGGCATGAGGCAGCTTCGGCATGGGGTTCGTTTCGACGGGGTGGTCAGCTCGGGAGGGAAGGCAGGAGCAGATTGGCTTCCTTGGCGGATCGACACGGCGGAAGGGGCAGCTCGACGTTGTACGACCAGTTGCTGGACCCAACACCTATGCATCAAAACCATGCATCAGAACTCAACAGTTCCACCTTAAGCCAATGTCACCCTGCTAGCCCCGTCGAAGCAAGTATCTTTGCTTCTTCATCATCCTCTACGAGAACTTGCGTGAGCCACAATCAGCAAGGTCCCAAATGTCGATGAGACAAGGAAGTATAGGACGAGCCAGGCAGTCATGGGCGGAGGATCTAAGCTCGGTGCCCTTGGGCTTGGCAACTCCTCGAGCCTGGCAGCCTTGAGCTCTCGGCATGGGATGCTCCTCAGCCTGGCAATTACAGTACGACAGGGGGGGCGTCTACCAAGTCTGGCAGCCTTGGGCTCTCGGCATGGGATGCTCCTCAGCTCATCCATGGATGCTTGGCAAGGTGGGGCGCGTACGATCTCGGCTGATGCCATCGAGTTGGAGTTGCTGCAATCCTTTCGATGTGCGAGATCTGCTTCCCATCCACCTTAAAAGTCCGCTCCTCACTGAGATCGATCGAGATCGACCGTTCTTCCCCTCCAGATCTCCCATGCGTCTTCATCTTGGATCTCGATGGGGTGGTTTTGGATGACAGAGTCGCTTCAGTCTGCGTTTGGCGAAGAGAGGCCAAGGGAGGATCTCGAAGACAAGGGCCCGATCCAGGTTCAGATCACCGCCTTCGTCGCAAAGACAATGGTCCGATCCAGGTTCAAAATCGCCGCCTTCGTCGCGAAGACAAGGGTCTTCGAGATGATCGAGCCTCACTCGTCTACGGATCTGATTATTGTCTGTAGATTCTGCTCCATACCAACAATTGCAATGATCATTGGAGATTATTGTTAAGGGATAATCTCTCATACTCAGACCTCCGACGGCGACCCGATGCCGGAGATCAACCCACGGCGAGGCACTCCGGAGATTTGGATCCGATGGCGATTACGTCGGCGAAATCGAGGAGTTGGATTAACGGTTCACTGCAGGGCTCGGTGGAGGCGAGATTGACGGCGGGGTTGAGATCTACCAAGATCTGATTGCAGGGTGTAATGGCCCAAAGTGCCATATACGTAGGGCCTATGCTTTTGTATGAAAATAGAGTGGGTATCTGTGTATTATGTATTGTATACAAGTGAGTACATATTTGTGTATGCTTTATATAGTTGGTTGTGCATGTGGGGTGTGCAGTGAACTATGAAGTGGTATAGTAATATCGTATGATTGTGTGGAGTAGTACTAGTACTTAGACTTACTATTAGTATTACTAATTGATGATAACGATATATTCTTATTGGTTGCTTGCTTGGTTGCCCATGGATGCTTGTTGAATGCTTATGTATTAGTAATATAGTGTGTTTAGTAATGTGTGTGTGTGTAGAATACATGCATGTATATGCATGGGTATGTGATGCATGAAGGTGGTTATGTGATGGTATGTGTATGTATGTGAATGGGTGTGTAGGATTGGTGTAGAGAGAGCCTAGTGTGAAAGGGGTTAAGGTTAGTGGCATTGTTGTAATTATTGGAGTGTGTGTGTGTGTGCATAATAGGAGGATGTGAGAAGTAATGGCATACTTGTAATTAAGGAGGTAAGTTGAATGGCAATTGTGAAGGAATATGAGTAAAGGCAAATTTGTAAATAAGAGGATTCTTGGAAGAAATATCATTGGTTCCTTGATTCTCCTACGTTTCACACTCTTCCCTTCTTTTCTTCCTTTTATTTGGAGAAATGGCAAACTTGTAAATATAGCTTCTTGACTCTTCTACGTAATTCTTGGCTCTTCTACTCTCTTCTCCCAAATTCTCATCGTTTCTAAACTCTTCTAAAAATATCTCATTCTCTTCCCAAGACCATGTGGAATTCATCCATTTCCATTTGCTCCCTCTTGGACTTTAGGGAGGCTGAGCACCCGTAGGGCTACGCCACCCTCGCTCAGCACACACCCGTAGCATCCCTGTCGTCGTTTGGGTGCTGTTGCTCATTCTAGGAGCTTGTGGAGGAGAAGAAGATAAGGAAGAAGGAGAAGGGCTTGAAGAAGGAGGAGCCATAGGGATTTGGGCTACCCCCTTATCTCTCATCACCCCATAAGGTAGGATTCCATCTCCAACTAGTATTAGAGTTGCATGCTTAGTTTCATGGCTGTTGTTGTTGTTATCGTCATTGTTGTTGTTATGGTTTTACCTTTTCTTAAGTTAAATTCTGAATTTTGTATGGGTTTGTGCGTTGAGCAATTATGAGTTTTGTATGGTTTTGTACGTTGAGCAATCCTGAGTTTTGTATGGTTGTGCACGGTGAGCAATCCTGAATTTGTATGGTTGTGCGTGGTGAGTAATCATGAGTTGTATCTAGAATTAAATTCTAGAAAAATTATATTCGTGTAGCCCTTAAAATTCTACCCCAAAATCATATAAAATATGTCGTATGTTCAGTACATTAATTAGGAGTAAAAATTCCATCTTTACAACTTGTCGGAATTTCATCTGGTCTGGACACAGTTTGGCAAAACGAAGATCAGTCCCTGTACACTCCATAGAAATTGTTGGTCTTAGTCTCGTTGGAAAGATGATAACTTTTTCTATAACTTTTCCTGGTGCACATTTTTGAGATTCTAACTGTAACATGTCCGAAACTAGCAATCTTTACAGCCCTTAGAATCTGTCTGAAAAACAGATTCGACAGTTCTCACCAAACAATTCACCATAAATCACACAGCGGGAATTTCCTCTTGAAATTTTAACTGTGACTCCACGAAACATATATCTACAACTCTTAAGAGAAGGAAAATTGATATTTAATACAAATATTTTGAGCATTATGCCTCTGTTTGGGACTGTCCTGTTATTTCCAGGAACTGGGTGGCATGATTGTGTTGTTTGTGTTCAATTACGGATCTCCATGTTTTGCGGCTTCATTATATGATTGTTACATGATTCATCAGTTGTTTATTTTGCCACCTCATGTTCATAAAGTTGTTAATTTCATTTATGTTCAATATCTTGGTGATTTAATTGTTGGTAAAAATGTTGGCCTTCAAGAGGCGTTGATGTGGGGAAAAGAAAGCAAGTTTGGATATGTTCATACTAGGGACACGAAGGTGGAGTGCACGGGCATGGACAAAGTTGCCACGGTAGGAGGCGGGTGAATTCGCCGTGGGCAACCTCTTGATACCATTAGGTGGCTCCACGTGATAACGGAGTAGGTGCACAATACACTTGCACGCCGACTCATTCATGGGATCCAATTGCATTGCATTGCATCTCATAGCAATTGCTTTGTGTTTCATATGCATCATGGCATCATTGAGCATTATGTGTGACTTGTGGTTATAGATGTGAATGTTGCCTTGTAAGTATGATTGTTGCCATGAATGCGTGAATTGCTTGAGATGGATGCATATTGTAAAAGTGAGGTGGTTTGCTTTCATTTGTGGAGCTTAAGTAAGTGGAAATGAGATGGGTTCCATGTTACTAGTTTCTATTGTTTTGCTATTAACACTTAGTTGCTCATTATAAATGTCGCGCTTGTTACGTGTTGTCTCTTGTACATTATGCTAGTATGTACACCTTGCCTGTTGCACGTGCACGCTCCCACATGCTCATAACTATAGTTGTTACTTCCTTTGCTGCAGTAGATGTTTATGCCATGTCATACACTCTGCTTGCTCACGTGCACCTTTTCCGCACTTCATGTAAGGGCTAGTTGGGTATGGTATTCCTACTGGGTCACGCTTTGACGTGCCCCACCGTTGACTTTTCAGGTGTTGGTGTTGGAGCTAGTTGGTGGTTATGAGATGGAGCAGTGGAGTTCTGTGGATGAGTTAGATTGAGATGGCGAGGGGAGAGGAGAGATTGTTTGTACTTTTGGGGTTTGTTTGGGTAGTGAGAGTTGTTAATGATGGATGTATGTACTGATGGATGATGTATAGAAATCAGACTTTTCTTTGGGTTTATTTGTTGTACAGTTTCCCTCTGTATTTCCTTCTGTGTTTATGTTTTTGGTTGTTTGGTTGCGCTTTGGAAACATTACAGGTACTATCCCAGCAGTGCGCAGTGGACCTGCTGGAGTTTTTGTACTTTTCCTTCATAACACTCGTTGCCTTAGGAATACCTAGGACGGATTCGTACTTTCCGGGTATCCTGGGGAGCGGGGCGTTGCACAGGGTGGCATTTTGCTTAGGAAGAGAACTTAAATGGTGAGCTTGAGGCCTTGGATCCTCCGCTGGATCTCGTCCTCCGGAGGGCAGTAGGGAGTGGAATGGTTCTCTCTCATAGTTTTAGGGTGGAGGCCGGGGTGTGAGAGGGGTCTGACGCTGGGTGATGCATTCAGTTGCCGACGCCAGCGATCAGAGCACGCTTCAGAGTGATCGAAGAATGACGGCAAGGTGTTTGATAAAAATGCGATCGTTGGCCTTCTCCGATGATTGGGATATATGTTGGTGTTCAGTTGATTCGCATCTTTGACTTGTGAAGGGGGGCTCGGATTAACAGATCACATATGGTCACACAGAATCATCCTCTGGGAGTTGAAGTCTTCCCTCCTTCAGGAGTTGGCCTTTCAGGCCAATGATTGGGGGAACAAATCCTTGTCCACATGGTGGATGACATGGGTGTTGACTCGTTCCCACAGACGACGCCAGATGTTTCAGGTTGTTTTCTCATCGCAGTTTGGTAGTCTGGAGATCCGGATGTCGTCGATGTCATGTGAGACAGAGGCGGCCTTTGGAGTAGGTCGGCCGCGCGTTCACTTAATCAGGAAGGCACAGATCCGTGCTTCGGTGCGCCGATGGGTAGCCTCGGCAGGACGACAACCTCCGGGGATCGGTCGGACGAACAGGCTCTGGCACGAGAGCATTCAGATCCGAGCAATGGGTTGCCAAAGGGAAGCTTTGGCGATGGTGACGTCTCCTTCGATCTGCAAGATGATGAACTCGTCGGGGGGTCGGACCTTGGTTCCGACCAACCCCCTCTGATGCAAAAGTCAGATCCGGTCTGAAGGATGCTCGGTGGGATCGAGTATGGCCACGGAGAGGCTGATACGCGAGTCCTCGGGCCGAGATTTGGAGGAGAATGAATAAGGTGGAAGAAAGTGTGAGTATTGGTATGTGATAACTTCATTGTAGATCTCGAAGATCCGCCCTCGCAGATGATGCCTCTCCCTCCTTCATATAGGCGAGTCATCCCCCCAGTGTAATGGGCCATGATTGCCGTCATTGATGGGGACATACTAAGTGGGGAATGTTGACCCCAATAATTGCCACGTTTTATGAAGGGATGAATGCCATGAAGGTGGAGTGATGGCCATGAAGGTGGTTGCCATAATTGGCGAGTGCTCCCTTGGATTGGGAAGCGATTTCCTCCACTACGGATAGTGGGAGGTCTTTTGAGTCTTCGTCTTGGGTGGAGAAGCGCGACCCGCCCATGAGGTCCTTGGGCCGGAGCCCAAGGCCGTAGTGGGTTGGTTGACTGGTCGTGGTTGACTTGATTTCTCTGGGCCCAGTCAAAATAGTTGTATCAAATAAGATGCCAACATATGTTACTTACTGTTTTATTCGCCCTGATACAACATGACCAGTATCACAATTCTTATAGCCAAATATTTTACCAAATATCTGATTTACTCTTTTGGAAGGACCGAGATCAACATATGATAATTCCCTTTGTCAAAAGAAAGCACCTCACCGGCCATGATTGGCGAGTCATCCCCCCAGTGTAATGGGCCATGATTGCCGTCATTGATGGGGACATGCTAAGTGGGGAATGTTGACCCCAATAATTGCCACGTTTTATAAAGGGATGAATGCCATGAAGGTGGAGTGATGGCCATGAAGGTGGTTACCATAATTGGCGAGTGCTCCCTTGGTTTGGGGAGCAATTTCCTCCACTACGGATAGTGGAAGGTCTTTTGGGCCTCGTCTTGGGTGGAGAAGCGCGACCCGCCCGTGAGGTCCTTGGGCCGGAGCCCAAGGCCGTAGTGGGTTGGTTGACTGGTCGTGGTTGACTTGATTTCTCTGGGCCCGGTCAAAATGGTTGTATCAAATAAGATGCCAACATATTTTACTTATTGTTTTGTTCGCCATGATACAACATGACCAGTATCACAATTCTTATAGCCAAATATTTTACCAAATATCTGATTTACTCTTTTGGAAGGACCGAGATCAACATATGATAATTCCCTTTGTCAAAAGAAAGCACCTCACCGGCCATGATTGGTACGCATTCATAGGCCATGAATATACATTGGGCGGCAATCAAACATGCATAATAAGTGCAACAACTGCAAACATATAGTCCATTATAAATCCCATTACAAAAATCCACCTCATATGATAGCCAAGTAGAATATAATAACTTATATTGTAATATGGTCACACATTTGTTGTCTCTTCACATTGGTTGTATTTTTTGTACTTAAATATTTTGTAGTACTTGTGTATTTTATGTTGCGTGCTATTTAACCTATTTGCATATTACATGACTCTATTACCTGGAGGAGTATCTGAGGAGGTCTTGTATGACCAAGTTTGCCACCATTCTATGTAGTCCCTACATAGGCAGATATAAATATTAGATGTTATTGTTGTTTCTATTTGCATGATACCGTTGTTTATAATATTAATTTTCTCATTACTTGCTTGTAGGATGTTTTTATTGGAATCGTTGATCACTCGTGCACACATTCAGACTAGATTATAGAATATGAGCATGTCATTTATTATGTTACAAAGTCTGGGTTCACAGCATGTGCTTCATTACAGTTGATTAAATTGGATTGGTCCCTAATTACTGTGTTGGGGGAGAGATGGAAGCCTTAGACTAACACATTTCATCTTCGACCTAGCAAGTGTTGGATATTGAGTCATCTCAATATGCTTGTTGGGAAATTAAGACCCACCCTAGTGGATTTTGATGATGTGCACAAGTGATATGAGTACTAACATATTTGTTTCAAGTGTGTATATGATTATTTTACAGATATAAAGTTTTTAAGCGCATTGTGAAGAAAAATCGAAGATCTTCGAGCCAAGATCAAAAGTCTACTATTAAGCCATGAATTGAAGAATATGAAGGCTCTAACTTATAAAGCTTACGAAGACTTAAGATTAAGGGAAAACGGCTTAAGACGAAGAATGAAGAACTAATGCTAGTGAATGCGTGTTTGTGTAAGTTATAGTATAAAATGTTAAAACCAATGTATATCTATTACACACACACAAATTCTTGAAAAATGGTTTTTAAATATGTTAAACCTTATAGTATTTTAAAATATTTTTTATAAAATATTTTCAAGTGTTTTTGAGTATAAAAACTCTTGTATCAAGAAAAAGCCGACTATCCTCACTAGATAGCCTACTATTGGCGGGAAGATTTTATTCAAAACTCTCTGTCAAAATAATATCAGACTATTTTTAAAAATAGCCGACTATCTAGGTCAACTTTGACAGATTTGGCAGTTTTATTTGAAATTAAACTAGCCGTTTAGTAGCGGTTAGAGGAGACTTTTTGAGCATATTTCCAGCTGATTTCAAGATGATTTTGTGCTAATAAAATCTCTATAAGTAGCTATGATTTCATAGTTTTTAAAATAATAATTCTTATTGTTAAGAAATCTCTCTTGTGCTAAAAAGTTCTCAAAAGCTCTAATTTCTGTTCTTCACTCAAAGGCTACTAATTTTATTTCTGTTGTGCAAAGTTTTTAAGATTATTTTCAGTTTCATTTTAGCCTTTCAATAGTGCTTGTTTTATTTGATCTCCAAACTTTAAGCTTTATTCTTTGAGATTCAAATTACAAGTCTATCATTTTTAATCTTTGAGTTTTAAATTCATATTCTTTTTCAAAGATTAAAATCTTGAATATTTGATCTCTAAAAGCCCAAGTGCAATATTTTTAAAGATCAATTTTCAAGACAACTATTTGATCAAATCGTGTTTTTCTTATATCATTTATTTGATCAAAAGTTTCAGATTTTCTTAAGCCACGTTTCACATTTATCTATTATTGGCTTATACGAAATCTTATACTGAGATGAGTACTTCAGGATTCAATATGCTAATGTGGTGGATACTTCTGGATCCAGAGCCGCTGTGGTTGCCTCGTTAAAACCTTAGCTGTGGAAAACCCAGTGGGAAAAACCAGCAGCTTGAGGGAAAAGAGTACAACTATCGAGGGACTCCCCCTGATCTATACAAGCTTCAGGCTTGCAGATCTCCTATGTATCTATACAATCATCTCCTATTCGTCTATACATCCATCATGTTCTGAAAGAAAATACCATTATCACTCATCTATACAAGTTTCACTCATCTAGCGGCTATTGGAAGGCAGAGTCGCTCTGGAGTCCAACGCTCTTCGAAGTTGGTAGATGACTCCACTAAAGTATTCTTTGAATCAGTCTTCAGTGTGTCTGCAAGGTACTGCTAGACCTGGCGAGCTAGGCTCTTCAGTACGGGGGGTTAACCTTCTAATAAATGAACACAATTACAAAAGGCTAACCTGTCCACATTGCAAAATGCATCGACATGGAGTTTTATAGAGAATTTTTAATTCTCTTCACTATTTCATGCAAAACGTTGCCGCTAGGGGTATAATTTTTGAGCCATGGTACTATATTTATAAAGATCTCATGTTGAGTTGGGAGTCCAAGGGTCTCCCCACTAACTTAGTGGGGAGTAATGGAGAGTGATGAGGGGAGGGAGGCCAAAGGCCTCCCTCAACTCACAACATATACTCTATTTTCATATTTTTTTTGTAAAGTCTTTAAAGAAGACTTTGGTTTCGTAATTCTCGAATTATAAGGGAAGTTTGTGTTGGAAATCCTAGTTAGTTGTAACTAGGTGTGAACGGGAAAATTCCTAGCGAGGGAAGCTAGGTGCTTGTATAGCTTGTTACTATAGTGGATTAAATCCCGAAGGGAGTCGGGGACTGAACGTAGGCCAAGGTTGGGCTGAACCAGGATAAAATCTCTATGTCTGCGCTTTGATCATTTCTCTCTTTATTTATTGTCGCTCGAATCTCTTTATTTCCGATGTAACTCTTATTTTATTCAAGCATATAATATTTTTATTGATTAAGTACATTTGAGGTAACTCTCATCTGAAACTTAGGCAACAATTTAGAAGAGCTTTTATTCATACGAAAAAGTTTATATTATTTGACAACCCTATTTAACCCCCCTTTCTAGTGTTATCTGCAATCCACATGGATCCTACACTTGGTATCAGAGCGAGGCTAAGGCGATGGCATCAACAGACATGTTCAGATCCGATCATTCCATTAGCACACTCACTTTGATGGAACAAATCTTCGGAGATGGAAAAAGAAAGTTGAAGTATTCATCACTGCAACTAACCTTGAATGTCGAACATTTCTACAAGAACCATATAAAGTCCCTCAAGAACCATATAAAGTCCCTACTAATCCAAGAGCTACTTGAACCATTGATCAGAAAGAGATCTATGGAGTACACATCAAGGTAATGCGCATATTATACTCATGTTTATCTGATAGTGTGTTTGATGATATTGCATAAGCAAACACCGCACAACTAATCATAAAGAAGTTGGAAGAAAAATATGGAGAACCCCAAATTGGAGCACAATCCATGGAGACACATACAATCAAAGAGAGCAACGAGGAAAATCTTTGCAATGAAATGTCTAATGGAAAATCGACAAGACGATAATGAGGAGTAATTCAAGAAGTTATTGTAATGCCCTGATAGCTACTGCACAAGTACTAGAGGGGGATGAATAGTACTTTAAAATAATCAAGAGTAATTATTCCTAATTATCGTGCAAACTCAACCAACAATGCGGAATGAAAATATTGACAACAATAAACGACAATGCAAACAAACGATATAACGGGTTCGGATCCATCCAAGTCTCCCCGACTTGTTCCCGGTGATCCTACGTCCCAAACACCCGGATCCCCTCTGGCTACTTGAGTTAGAAACCTCTAACTCAAATTTGCACTAAGAAATTCTTGTAGAAAACCTCTACAAGATCAAATCATACACAAATGAAAATGTGACTCGCACAACCCGGGATCACAAACTTCTCTCACAACCGAGAGATAAACTGAAATAGCAATGTAAATGAAACAATGAAATACTTACCAACAAAATCATATGCCTTGAGTAAACTTACGATTTTAGGGCAAGAAGGATTTTGGAGAAGAAGAAGTCACCAAACCCTAGCTCCAAGAAGATGAACAGCGATCGAAGGCTAGGATGGAGTTGGTGACCTTGAATCAAGCTCTTGGCTTGAGTGGCTCACAATGAAGAGAATCTCTCTTGAGGAAATTAGGGCTCAGGGACAATGGAGAGATTCTTGTGAGAATGAGGGAGCTTGAAAATGAGAATTAAATGCTCTTCTCTTTGATCTTTAAAACTCAATAATGGCAGCCTTGAATGCTATGAAGAAGCATCTCAAGATTATATAGGATGGAGAAGAGAGAGATGGAAAATTCGTACATTTAATGCTCCAACGGATCTATTTCTGAAGCAGTCTAATCGGTCTAAGAAGGATACTAACCGATTAGTTTTGCAACTAGTCGGTCGGTGATTCTTCTTGGACCGACTAAATGGTTCACAGCCAATAAGAAGAATTTCAGGAGTTAGAACTAGTCGGTCTAAGAAGACTTGCCAACCGACTAGTTTGACAACTAGTCGGTCAGTGAGTGTTCTTTGACCGACTAAGAGTTGAAATACAATAGGCTGAATTCAACGAGAGCTAGTCGGTCTAAGAACAAATTCCAACCGACTAGTTTCACAACTAGTCGGTCGATGGTTGTTCTTAGACCGACTAACTGTAAACAGTAGCACAGGCTGAGAAATGAAAGTATAACTAGTCGGTCTAAGAAGGATTCCTAACCGACTAGTTTGACAACTAGTCGGTCGGTGAACCTTCTTGGACCGACTAATTGGTCAACAGTGCAGATGCTGAATTGAGCAAGGAGATCTAGTCGGTTCAATAAGAATTCTTAACCGACTAGATGACAATCTCGTCGGTTGGTTCTTCTTCTTGAACCAACTAAGATGCACTAGAAGCCGCGAAATGAAGCGTGAAGCTTCAGGAAAGTTTCTATGGGCTTCTAAGATAATCCTAGCTCTAATGATATGAGCGTTAAGAAGATTATAATGTAAGTCCTACTCAAGGCTTAACATTCTACGAAAAAAAAGCTAGAAGACTATAAAATAAACTAGACGAACCGTCTTCAAAGCTTCAATCCGAATCTCTTGACTTCAATAATGCTCCTAAAGCTTCAACGAAGCTTCAGGCACACGATCACGTGCTTTGAGAAGTCTTGAGATGTCGCTTTTGATATACGTAGAATTTTGACGACGATCTCCATAACTGAACTCACAAAGAGTTAGTTCACGATATTTATGTTTGTTCATCATCAAAACCAAATCCGGGGAATCAATACTCAACAGTTATGGATCATGGATAGCGGATGCTTCGCACATATGACTTGGAACACTAAATTGCTAGGCTTCCTAAAGATGATTGACGGGGGAAAGGTAACATTCGGAGACAACAAAAAGGGAAAGATAATTGGAATCGACAATGTCGGTAACCCTTCAAACCCCATTATTGAGAATGTTAGTTGATTCGGAGTGAATATTGTATATCTACTCCCCCTAACTATTGGTGTTTTGCGTAGATACTATGCATAATTGTACTCTAATATGCATATTAACATATATTTAATGAATTCTTGAGTATATATTTTATTTCTGCATGAAACCATGTTCTAAAAGCTTATTTGTGCATTTCATGATTTTACATATTTTTCTATATTTTTCAGTAGAAAGAAGAATGGAGAAATCAAATTAATAGAGAAGTGAACCTGGAGCCAGTACAGTCGACTGTCCTTACAACGACAGTCGCATGTCTTCTCGAAGCCCCGCATGTAGCAAACTGGAGTGCAACACAGGCACCTGCAGAAGGATTGATAGGCACCTGTGCGACTGTGCAGGCGCCTGTTCTTTCAATAGCAGTCGCATGTTTTATCTTCTCCTGAAGGTTGGAAAAAATCAACTTTCTGTTAATTTAGCTACAGTTGCAGCAGGCGCCTGAAGCACAAAAGACAAGCGCCTGTGTCCCTCACAGTCGCCTATAATCTTCAAGGCAGTTGCCTGCCAGGAGAGCCCCCAGATTCTGCATGTTTTGCAAAGACCATACAGGCGACTGCCAGAACAATTGCAGTCGCCTGTCGTTATCACCTGGCCGTTGGTCGACAGTCGCCTGTCGCAGGTTTGTTTGCCAAATCTGGGTTGCGAGAAATGAGTTTTTCTAAACCCAATTTCTCCATATTCACTGTGAGCCCTTAGATGCTTCTTTGGAGGGTTAGGATGCAATCCCTTAGGGGTTTAAACCCCCTAAACTCTGATGTAATGGGGATCAATCTCTATCTTTCTCTCTTATGTTTTCTTCTTCATCCAAGAGGCTAGGTTTAGGGCTTGGAGGTCATTGGAGTTAGGAGAGCCTGGAGGAGCTTCAAGGAAAGGGAAAGCTTGGTTTTCAGGGCTTTTTGGTGATCTCTTCTCTTTTCCTTGTACCATTTGAGCTCTATTATTTTGTAATGAATATTATTGAATGATTGTTGAATGATAGTGAGAATCATTGAATAGTTGTTTGATTTCTGGATTGTAATGAATGTTTATTTGCTTTTCTTGAATGATTATCAAGTTTCTTTCATTATGAAGGCCTAGAGCCATTGGTGGGTGGATTTGGGATTATTTAGGTCTTGTGTGGTTGATTAGTGATTGGTCATATCTTGCATTTAATTGGTCTAGCATGCCTTGAAATGGATGCTAGTAGTCTTGATTGATGGGTTGTGCCCTATGTTTCATTGAGTCGTGTACTACTCTTGGTGGGGCCGTAGAACGGTTGTGTACCTTAAGGGTCACATCTACGTGCACCATCCTTGCATTCTATTGACACGGATGCAAGGATCGATTCACGATCTTAAGTTAGGGATTTCAACCCACTAATCAACACATCAATGAATCGTGCATTACCCTTGGTGGGGCCGTATAACGGCGGTGTGCCTTTAGGGCATTATCTATGTGCACAACCCCTACATACCTTGAAATGGATGCGAGGGTTGATTCATTTGGAATGAACCTATTGCTAATCAACTCACAACCCTAATGACATCCCATTCCACACTCTTCCTTGCTTGCGTAGCTCCACACTTTGGTCTCCACCCTACCTACCTTGGGTTTGGCTCAACTGTGTCGCCCCCACACTTTTTCTCACACTACACTTGTTAGTTTAGTTGGTTGTACCAACACTTTTAGCCTTCCTTAGCCGATTGAGATTTTGAATGTGAAACGACTTGTCTCTGTGGATTCGACCCCATACTCACGGGTTTATATTGCATTTGATACTCCGTCTCTTGGAAGGAGAGCGGGTGCATCCTACTTGGATTGTGTACGCCCTCGAGGTCAATCATTTGGCGTCGTTGCCAGGGACAACGGTTTTTCACATTCACATTTTTGGTTGGTTTTGGACACTTTAGGTGTGGTACTTCTAGCTTAGTGTTGAGTCTTTTTTATTGTTTATTTTATATTTTTGAGTCATTTGTCTTTCTTCCTTTCTTTTATTTTAAAAATCTTTTGTAAATAAATTTTTTTCTTATGGATCTATTTTCAAACTTTAGCGATGCTTATGTGGAGGACTCCCAACTCCTACCGTTCTTTCACGGTATGGGGTTGGAAAATCCCAGTTCATTTATGCAAAAGTTTGAAAAATGGTGTAGAAAAGAGTTTGTGAATTTGTTTGATAAGAACATTTGTGCAGATTTTATTTATTTTAAAGTGTTCCCACATACATTGAGAGATGATGCTAAAATTTGGTTTGATGCTTTTCCTCGAGATTCTTTTTCTACATGGCTTTCTTTTCAGACTGATTTCCTTCAAGCTTTCTTTCTTATTTATTACAGCATTCGGGTACAGATGTGCCAGGCATTTGAGCAACAAATGGCGAGCTTTATCCAGTTTGACGGTGAGGCCTACTGTCAGGTTTTCGAGAGGTTCAATGGTTTAGTGATTGGGTGTCCATGCCATGCTTTCAGCATAGAGGATTTACTTTGGATTTTCTACACATGGTTGCAGTTGTCGACGCGAGACTTTGTACAGATGAATAGCAGTGGAGATTTCTTTGCATACACGACAGAGGAAGCATGGTTGTACCTGAGGGACCTTGCAGAGTGGGAGCGGACTACGCCATATGGAGAGCCGTCACTTGGATGAGGATGATGACCAGTACCCACTTCCACTTTAGGATGCAGAGCAGCAGGTCCAGTGTCAGTTTGAGGAGCCACCTTTGTCCTCTTTTTCTTGCGACCCCATGGGATACCGAGCAGAGCAAGATGTTGGGTTGCATGAGAGCCAGCAGAGGACGTCCAGAGATTATATATTGAGGATAAGGAGGAGATGGATAATGGAGTGTGTGTCACCCATGTTGGAGACACGATACAGTTTCATTGGGAAGGTGGTGATAATGAGATGGAGATGTGTTTTAGCGAGAGTGAGATAGAGACATCGGAGTGCCTGAGTCACATTGCATGTCTGATCCATTACCACAGCTGGAGGTGTGAGAGCATCTTGGGTGAATTGCTGAGATGGTTTACTATGGTGGTATTGAGGAGGATGAGTGCACGGGATACAGCCTACAGACCATATTGGAGCCCGAGCCCTCCCTCCCTACAGATTCAGTTCAGCAGCCATCACTTCAGACACCTCAGGATATGCATCAGCTTATCATCCAGGATGATGACATTCAGGGTGGACTACAGAGTCTAGGGATGACTGCAGAGGTCATTACCTTTGATAGCGAGGACGCTGCAAGCGACAGTGACTACGAGATGATCTACATTGAGCCTGTGCTACCTTCTCCTCCACATTGGCCCCTGCAGCCATTTCACCCTCCTCCTGAGGAGTCGCATCAGCCAGGCTGTCACGCCCCGCTTCTCATTATACTTAGGAGTGAGGACGCGAGCGGGTCCGCATATGCTTAAAACAAAGAAGATGTACTTTTTCTTCTTCTTTGACTTAAGCACGATAAGCGTCTGTGTAAAAGCCTGGCAGATTCTTGCTTGCGAAAGTCAGAACGACACAAATATCATTATTACAAATTCAAGTCCAGATTACAAGTACACAAATGAAATTAAGGCCTAGCATGGCCATTACAACAGTTACTCGAAAAGAAATACACCTGAATACAATATAGCACAAATATTAAACTTTAGTGGCGCTGCGAAGGCACGTCGTTCCCCAACAGCAGATCTCAGCGTCTTGGTACACCTGGTCAGCTAGCTCAGCCTCATGGTATGATCCTCTGTAAAATCTGACTCAGAACCTGACATATATTTCACAAGATAAACAACAGAGAAATATACGTCAGCGAGGGTCGCTCGGCAAGTTAAAAGGGTGAAGATCACTACTAAAAAAGGACTTTTGCCAGCGTTTTTTTAACATTTCCCAACGTTTTTGAAGCGCTGGCAAATGTTTTCCCAGCGTTTT
>JAULAV010006023.1:0-48695 GCA_030789695.1 Scilla litardierei
GGAATTTTGTAATTTTGAAAAACAAATCATTGAAATCATCTCTCTCTTGAAAAACAAATAATTGAAAAACAAATGACAACTTGGAATCATTTTGGGGGGCAAAATATCCCAGTGAGTTCTCAATATCGGGGAGGTCGATTTGGACGCGGGTGAGAGTTCCGTCGCTAGCAACAAGATGATGGAGGAGAGTGCCGGTGCCACCTCCATGGGCTCCCTCCGCTTCGCCAGCCTTGACGTCTGCGCAACCCCTCGCGCCCGCTTCAACTACTTCTCCGCCAAGCAGGACCTCGACCGGTGCGTGTCCGATCTGCACAGGATCACAGAGGTGCTGGAGGCGAGGTCGATGGAGTAGTTCAAGACGCCCATGAGGAGGTCGTGATTTGGCCATTGGAGGAGGGGGTTTCGGTTCATGGGCACAGATCACTGCAAGCGGACGATGTCGACCATCTGGCACTACTACGGTGGGTGCGTCATCAGGAAGTTGGTGGATCGCGAGTATAGGGTGATAGGTGTCGGCAACCGGAGGGTCATCGACGGCTCCACCCTGACTATCTCCCCAGGGACCAACCCCCAGGCCACCCTCATGATGATAGGCAGGTAAATGCGTCGTCTCTTGCTTCTAGCTGTTGCCATCACTGCTTCTATATATTGCTTTGCTTCAATTAAATAAATGATCTGTTTTTGTACTGCTTCTCACTAATTTCCAGGACATGGGGGCTTCTTCCTCTTCTTTGATGTCAAGTTCATCATCTTATACCAGGTAAAAATCTCATCTTTTTCTATCCTTCCCCCAGTTTTGGCTTCAAAAATTACCAACTGGGTTTCCTAACTATCTGTCATTCGCCCAGTTATGCTCTGAAAATTTTATTACTGATTGGTTGTACTTTGAGAGCGATCTAATTTTTATGGGGTGATAAGAACGATGGGTCGTAAGGTGCAGATTCAAAAAAATTGTGGACCTTGACCCTTGGGGGAGATGGATCAGGAGATGATTGTATTCATGGGTTCTGCAGGAATGAATTCCAAACACAAGGATTCATTTCATTTCACAATTCAGGAAAACCCAAAAGTCACAAGGGGTTTGTCAAGAAATTTTCATTCATTATATTATCTCTGCCTAAGTCCACTGTATTGTCTGAATTTTTTTCTGGGAAAATATTTAGAATCCAAGAGAAGACTCCATGGAGTTGAGGGGTTTGGTCCTGGTAGAGCTTGGGAGTTTGAGTCTGCCCATGGGTGGTTTTGTCTCCAATATTAAGAAGAATATGACAGAATTGGTCTTGCTCATTGAAGCAATTAAGAAGGTTGATTGTACTAGAAAAATCAAAACAAGAATGAGTGTTGCAGTGTATCACATGCCACTGGAAAAATCAATTCAGGATACCCTTGACCACGATGGCTAGAGTTATTGGGTATCATGTGAAGCTTTTGGGCAAGTTCTCCAGTTAAATCTGTATAGTGTACATGACCAATACATTTTCTTCCTGAAGGAATCTACCAAGGAATTGGTATGGGGAGGAGTTACTATTCCAAACTTTTTGCCCAATGATAAGAATAGAATGGTGAATATCTTGAGAAGTTTAATTCGGCAGCATTTCAGTTTTGTTCTAAGGAAATTTTTTGGAGGGTTGGCCTTAGAAGTTGAATTACAAGAGGACTCATTCCAGTCCACACTTTAGGCAAAAGCAAAAGTCACAAAGGGAAATTGAGTGATGCCCACATTCTGTATGAAAAATCTAATGAAGACTAATGGATATTTCCAGTGTTCGGATGAAGATTTACAGGTCCGAATGGAGATTTATTGCAACACTAGAGATTTTATTTGATAAACTCCAACAACTCTATTATGTAAGATATCTGCAATAACACTAGAGATTAGCTATAAATCATATCTGACTACAAACTTGCTTAATGGCAAGAATTTATTAGATTTTACTATTTTTTAAGTTCTCTATGAAAAAGCCAGAAGTGATGCTACTGTCGATTTCACTGCCCATTCCTCTGCCAGAAACTGTGTTATCGCCAGACGTCCGATTGGGTCTCTAGAGACGGAAGGCAATCTATGGATCGCTGTTGCATTTTCTTGATCCTCCGAAGGACGGATACAATCTTACGATGAATCTCAATTTGATGAAGCTTTCGTCAGATTAAGGTATAACGAGTTTCTTTATCAGGTTCTATTATGAGCTTGATATAGTAGTGGAAAAGCATTGAATTGTTTTAAGACGTAAAATTCTTATCCTCACGTGATATGCATCAAATTTTGTATGAGAAATCCAAAGGTAAACATGCATATTATTTTTTAACCCAATAGAAAAAAATTGATTTAGATTTTAAAGGTCATGATAATCATAACCTATTAATTTCTTTAAAAGTAGCTAAAGAAATAATGTACCTCTAAGTTAGGAAATATTTAGCATGTACATACAAATACAAAAGTAGCAATGTCTATTATATTATCATAGGCTTTAAAGGCACTAATTCAAGAATGTAACTAACCCAAATTAATCATACATTTAAGCAAAAATTACAAAATCAGGGTTTGTGAGGTTCACTGCAACCCTCAACCAGTTTGTAGCTCCAAGAATGAGTTATCATACATTTTTAACAGTGAATGAATGAGTTCTACAATATGTATGTCAATTTCTATTGTTAAACTAAAGTATCCTGTGAATGAAACTATCAAATTGTTAAACCTGAATGTCAACATAGTATGTCAACAGTGTGAATGAGTTCTGTTAACTAATTGTAGAACTCATATTGTTAAACCTGAATGTCCTACAAACTATCAAATGAGACCTTGAACCTGTTAAGTTGTTAAACATGAATGTCATATATTTTCAAGTTCAACATGATGGCATACATATTGTTAAATTGTTAAACATGGTAAATTGTCAAATTGTTTAACAACATGATGGTTCAAGTATCTTCAAGTTCTCATATATTTTGTATATCAATAGTATATGTTTCCAAAGTATGTCAATAATACAAATGGCACACATATTGTAGTACTCATTCATTTTTGCATTAATTTGTACATCCAAGTGAGAGGGTTGACATCCGATATGTATCAATTTGTATTGGAAAATGCCATGTTGTTCTCATTAGCCCATGTTTTTCAAGTGTAAAAAAAATAGAACCTGAAATCATTGAATCGTAGGATATTTTTGTGTAATAGGTTCATGTTCCAGGATATTTTTGATGTTTTTTTATTTGAACATCAAAAGTCATTAGCATTTTAAGATTTATACAAACTTTTTCTATCTACATGGTCTTCACTCAGAAAAACTTGAAATTTCTCAAATTTGCACACATACATTATCATCATTTGCTGCTTTTTGAGAGTACATTAGCATGTTGTTCCAACAGCTATTATTAGTGGAAGATACCGTGCTCCGGTGCTGAATCCATATTGGGATTGTTGCATGCTATATGTGGCTTTTATTGGAGCTGTATTTTATCGCATGTTGTTCCCATTCTGAGTCTTTCCTCTACATTGTTTTCAGGTGTGCCAGTTTGTAGGACTAACAGTAGTCCATTATGCTGGTAGTCATGGAATGGACATAATGGTTCCCATACGACATTTTGGGTCCGACACTGACCATCCAAATTCTATTAGGTCGACTGACAAGCAGGTAAGCCGCATTGCTGCATGCTGATATCCTTGATCAACATTGCAGACTAAGACACTCCTATTCTCTTTTTTAACTTAAACTGCTAAATCTTTGGATGAAGTATGAATATTAGGATCTAAGTATCATATATCACCTGCACATTTAAAGTTTTCATCATTTTTTTAAATTTTCGTTTGGATTCTGCACACCAATGTTTGTGTAAATGCTCAAAAGAACTGTTACTACAAGTTTATGCTATGCACTCTATTTTACTGTGTCGATGTTGCTGAGTAAAAGTTTTGGATGATTGAAGTAAGCATGTGTCTAGAATGCTAGCTTTTGCATATGGAAATAATTTAAAACACCTGAGAAGAAGAGGACTCTTGAGTTGTTACACTAAGGAAAAACCCCCAAATCTTCTTCTTCACAGCAACTTCACACCTCTATGGTTATTTAGTTTTTACTTTTTTCCTTGATACTGTTCGTATTAATTACATATCTTATTCAGGTTTAAATGTTGTGGCTTATTCAGGTTTTATCTCAACCCTCAATTTCCACCATTCAACGGCAAAAGTCAGGTTTGATTTTGGTGTTACTTTGTATGGATTATAAAACTTATTTTACCAGTAAGTGTTATATGACTTTAAGCACTCCCTCATTCTTCGTGTTATCTTTATATGTTTCTATGTTTTCCTCCGGGATTCAGTGCTTCGCCCTCAGGATAAAACATGTGATACATGATCGTCAAGATCCTTGGCGCAACACAGTTTCCATATGAAGGTGATTTCATCTTAATTGAGTTATTGTCAAGTTTGAATTTGCCTAAATTTGGTTGATCGATTGAGAAATAGGAAAACCGGTTTCTTTTACAACTCAATTATGTGATATTCGGATAGAAGATATAATTTATCTCATACCAAATATAATTCATTGTCAAATGTTATTAATCATAATTAGGAAAAATAATCATAACCTTTTAGGTGTTTTCATGGGTTAAATTTTAAGTCTCTCCTTAACAACCCCTCTTTAAATTTCAAGTCTCCCATCATTTACTTCAGTCACAAATGTAGCATATTGTTTTTGTTAATCTAATTTGTTTTTATTACTTCAGCCACAAGATGTGTAATTCTTGGATTTCACCTGTTATTTAAATATGCACTAATATTGACTATTCTTATTGATTCTTCGTAGTAACATGTAATATTACCTAGCTGCATGTTAGTTTCAGTGTCTGTGTATAATGTAATATTAATGTTACATTTAATAACAGACATTAAGTAATATATTAGCAGTGTGTTTGCATGTCTACAGCGTTTCGTACAAATATGCATCGCCGATCTGAATTATTGTATGATTAGATAATAAGTTCAGTTTTCAACAAAAACTGGGAGCATATTGCTTCAACTGTTTCCAGAGAAAAATGGCAATGAGAAATCAATGAGAAAAGAGAAACCCAAAATAAATGAGATATCATAGAGCAGTCTCCACTTGATATTTTAATGAAATAATAACTACCCACAATCCAACTTTAAGAACCCAACTTCTTCTTCTTTGGCTTTCTCGGTTCTTGGATGGATGGGTGGAAATATGCTGAAAGATATGATAATAACTCATTAGTTACAAGTTATATGCAGTGCTTTAGTAGAGGAAAAAAACAAAATTGTTTGAGATGGCTCAGGCAATTGCAATGAAGACCAATAAGTTCTCCAGTTGGGACTTGGGATGACTTGCTACAAGAGTAGCTAATAGAGCCATGAATGGCGGTGCTCACTTTTTGGTTTATGCAAACATCTAAAATTTTTTATACCATGACCTGAATTTTGTACCCACAACCTGACACCTAAAACCTAAAACCTGATACGTATGAGTACCTTAATGCTTAAATTTAAACCAAATGGGATCCATTCTCTGGTGGTTTGCTCTTTGGGCACATTAGTTTGATTATAATAAGCGTTTTCGTTGTTTGGTTTCACTGTCATAAAGTTGACATGGTGAATATGTTGCTTTTAATATGAAGCTGCAAAGTTGCAACATGTACATGTCTTATACATGTACTACAAACATTATTTTCAGGAAGTAGAAAGAAGAATAAAGTAAATGTCTTGAAAATATAGCTTCTATAGAAGCAATGGAGCTTTTTGTAAAGATTATAGAGGTGCATACACGCCTTGAATTGTTGATTACATAATTAAGATGTTTGTGAATTGATAATTACTTTAGTATTTTAAATAGGAGGAATATTCTGCTTGGCTTGGTATTCAGGGGTCTCGGAGCTCACTGTGGAGCCAATCTTATATGTCAAAATGCATGTAAGTATGCTGAAAAGTAATTATACAACAATTATTTAATTCATATGAATTTTTTATACAAATTTGTAGATGGTCAAGTGCATTTTTGTTAATTTATTCCTCTAAGTCTAACATCCAGTTTACTAGCTTATGATTAATGTCATTCTGGTGCAAGTATATTGACATATTTTGTTGTAGAAAAAGAGTGTTTTTTCTGGAATTTGCTATCATTGGTGTAGAGATTATGCCCATATACATAATTAAGATGTTTGTGAATTGATATTTACTTTAGTATTTTAAATTGAAGGAATATCTTACGTTGTATGGGTCTAAAAGTTCACAGTTGAGCCTGTAGATGTCAAAATGCATGTACGTATGCTGAAAATAATTACACTACAATTATTTATTTCATATTAATTTTTTAATACGAATTTGTAGATGGTCAAGTGAATTTTAGTTAATTGAGTGCTCTAAGTCTAATATCTAGAATAATGTCAACCTGGTGCAAGTATATTAACTTATTTTGTTGCAGATTGTATTTTCTAGAATTTGGTATCATTGTTGTAGAGATTACGCACATATACATAATTAAGATGTTTGTGAATTGATATTTACTTTAGTATTTTTAAATAGGAGGAAGATTCTACTTTGTATTCAAGGGTCTCAAATTTCACAGTTGAGCCAAGTGGAGCCAATCATAGATGTCGAAATGCATGTAAGTATGCTAGAGTAATTGCGCTACAATTATTTACTTCATATGAAGTTTTTTATACAAATTTATTTCATGTAAGTATGCATGTAGGTTGTTTTTCCTAGCTGCATAAAGTATTCGGCACTACGAGGCTTCTACCATTGCAGCTTTATGAGCTTCCATAGCCTTCCTTGCTGCCTATCTTGCAGCAATTTTCTCCCTTTATTTTCCTAGAGTTTCATCAAGTGATAAGTTAATCCACTCATTTTCCTACCCTGATTAACAAGTTCCAATACAATCTCTAATTTTCAAACCAAACATGTAAATGCCAATCACATAGTAGAAGCCGTGTGTATAATTTAAAAAGTTCATGGCACTACCTGGAGAAGTCTGCTTTTCCTTTTCAAATAAGAGTCTGTCTTCTTAAGGGGAAACCAGTTGAGTGGAGAAGCACTTCAATGATGTGGATGCTTCTTAATTTGTGACACAATTGTCCTAACATCATTCAAACAGAGTGCTTATTCAATTTTGATCCTCCTTTCCGTCAAAAAATGAACAAGACAAACTTTTTAATGATATAATTGTATGCAGTATTTTTTAAACAAATGACAGAAATTTTGGTTCATCATATGATCATAAGATAAATATTTCTATAGATGGGTACTTTGCACATGGTACTTCATACAAAAACTGGAAGCAAATTGGTTTCAGCATATGCTGTGTGAATGTTTAAAATGTTTGCGAATGTTTATTAAGATTTTAATTAAATTTGCACATGGTAATTCATAAATTTACTTTGTAATAAACTGCTTCATCATTCAGTTATGTTTACTGGGATATTAAGAAAAACAAATCTGCCGAGCATAAATGCAATTTCGTGAAAGAGAGAAATTGAATCTAAGATAATTTGATCCAAGATAATTTTAGAACATCTGTGCTATTCCGCATCTTAGTATAGATTGAATTCAAGATAATTTGATCGGTCTGATCTATGACAAAACTAATAATCCTTCATTTAATTATTTTGGTCCAAGCTTGGTAGGGATTGTTTTTACTTATTTTCATTTGGCCAAGGTGAAATTTGGACATCTGAATTCATTATGTGAATAAGACTTTGTAATGGTTAAGCCTCTTTGCTGGTAGGAAAGGTCATTGGATCCTGCATGTTCCAGTCTACACCCTACACTTAAATAAAATTTTGATTAAACACATTATGGTAAAACAAATTAATTGTTCATATGGGACTGCCCAATGGCTTCAGGTTTCTCTAACCACATTTGTATGTAAAGACTTATATGATCCTCATAATATTCAAGAGCTTTTTTATGTCATGATAATCTTCATCAACTAATGAAATCATTTTATAGTCATCGACATGTTTTTATTTTTTATTGACACGCTAGCGATGTGTTTTAGATACTTAAAAGTTAAACTCTCAACATTATGAATAATGAAATGGTCAAACTATAAACTATTTCTTGCTAGAGTGGGAGAAGGCAGAAAATGAGGTTGCATCTTTGAAGCAACAACTTGAAACTGCATTCAAGAATAACTCTGCGCTGCATGACAGGATTGGCCATCTTGATGGTGCCATTAAGGAATTGACAAGCAGCTTCGGCAATCAATGGAAGAGCAATAACAAAAGCTTCACGACATGCACTTTAAGAAGACTAATGAATGGGAGTCCAAAAAGCTCAAGCTTGAAACCCATGTCACTGAGCTCCAATCCCAACGAGAAGCCAGAAAACTTTAGCCTTCAGCCATGAGTTTCAATTATAACTCCAAGCTCTTGAGCAAGAGAACTCTACTCTCAAGTCTGAGCTTTTTGTTGCATTTGAGGATCTCCAGACGACGACCTTAGAGAGGACCCAACAACGAAAATAGCCAGTAAACAGCACTTGGAGAGTATAAAGAAGGTTTCTAAGCTTGAAGCTTGAGTGTCGAAGACTACGATCAGCTATGAAGGGGCTATCATTGTTCAAAGATTACACGCCCTTAAGCAATTTAATTTGTGTTTAAAAGCCACACAGATAGCCAATCTGATAGTGGGGAGCAGGTATTGGGTGCAGATAATGAGATCAGTTTCTCTGGCTCATGGGCTTTAGATTTAATCATTGAACTTGATCAGTCCAAAAAAATGACAAGGTCGCCACAATAAATCATGCTTCTGTGGAAAATTGACATGATGGATGATTTTCTTGATATGGGAATGCTTGATGTGTTGCCTGAGGCCACTATGGTGGGCACTGGCTATGAGCTTGATGCTCACACTGACCATACGTTTGCTAAATAAAACTCATCAAGAATTGAATTTGAAGCTTTGCAATGCAATGTGGTTAAATGAGAAGTATAACAAGATGACAATTGATAAACTAGATGTGGAGCAGGCTTTGGCTTAATCTATAAATCAGCTCAAGTTTTCTTGGGAGCAACTGATATCAACTGAGGATATGTTGGTTGAGCTACAGATGTAGCTAAATTCAGCAAATGGGTCGAAGCATGCCTTCGAGAGGGAAGCAGAGGCCATGCAGTCCAGACCAAATTACGCCCTATATTGAATGGCAGAGAAGGATCGGCAGTAGTAGTAGTAGTAGTAGCAAAATCAGCAGTAGGAACATGATGGCAGCAGTAGAGACACAAGCAACAACAGAGACACAAGCAGCATTTGCAGTAATTATGACAACATCAGCAACAAAAGAAAGGCAGTGAATGAAGAGAGTTTGCCTGTGAAGACAAGGCCAAGATTAGACACATCTAGCCTGATAATGCAGTGAATACTCAAAATAAAATCTCCATGTTGTTGTTTTTACATGTAACTAGAAAAAATTCTGTGAATGCACTCCATATTTGTTCCGGTCAGATACCATAAGCATAGGAAGCCCTTTTTGTTTCTTTCGTTCTTTTGAGGTTGAGGGGGATCAAATATTATAGAAAATGTAAATTATTGGTTTAAGATTGATGATATGAATTATTACAATTTTTGTACTTCTATGCTTATGTTTCATACTATGTTGGCCTCTCATCTTAAAGAGTTTATTACGATGATGATATTGGTAGAAAATAACTCAAACTTTTCTCACCTATAATGAAATGGTTAAGATCACATCTCCCAAAAATATGGGTGTTGCTGATATAAATGATTGGTATTTTATACATTTAACTCATTCCAATTTCTATTGCACTTTTTTACTTAAACAAATCTATTTTACATTTGAGAGACGTTTTAAATGGGTTTGCAGATTAGGACAAACGTGTTGATAAAAAGACGGTTGAGATTTAATCTTGTGGAGTGAATGGATATGGTAACAGTTTGAAAAAAATTTGGGAAAAAATCATAAAATTTTGGGGTGAACTAAAGCTGGAAGGAACTAAAATGTGGGAGAACTAAGTTTTTGGGAGAACTTAATAACAATTGTTGTGGTTTAATTATTGTTGTTCGTTTAAAATTAGGGGATCAATGATTTTTGAGACGGGACTATTTTAAATGAACCGTGCCCTTAGGGCACGGGTTATGACTAGTATATATATATATATATATATATATATATATATATATATATATATATATATATATATATATATATATATTGCAAGGTAAGTTAGTATTTATATTGATAATAATCAAAGTTACAAGATGGTTGATCACAGAATACCTGGCGCAATGACTAAGGGAGAGGACACTAGCGTCGTCACCCTAGAACATATTACATGGTATCAATGATCAGAGCCAAAGTACAAATATATTACAGTAACCATACATACAAGAAGTTATGAAGAACCCCCTATCCGAACCCCAATCACTGGACAGGCTCCACATTGGCTAAAGTGCATAAGGCGCAATTAAATCCCCCTGCAAACGGAAGGGCAAGGATGTCCGCACAAAACTTCCAAATGAACCCGCAAAATCACCCAAGGGGATTAATCGCAGAATACACAGGCCGCTCAACACTTTGTCCGCACAAAAATGCAGCAGGTAGGATTTCTGGACCGGGGCAGAAAATCAGCATGTACCCAAAGAAATCCGCTGCCAAGACCCAAAACTGTAGATGCTTGAAGTAAATATTAGCCTGTGTCAAAAGGCATGATGTCCCAATTCATTGCAGCAACAGATGCTTCATCCTCCACCTCGTCAATGTTCCGAAGAGCCAAACGAACGTCCGTAGATATGTCTTCAAACAGTACTGTCTTCGGCTTCCTAGAATTTTCAAAGACACGCCTATTGCGCTCCCGCCACAGGTGATATACCACCGTAGCAAGAATAACCCGAGCAAGCAAACCAAGAATCCCCTTCTTAACATATTTTCCAAGGTAATAGCTCCCAATTGACGGCAAAGAGTGGATCGTAGGACCTTTTGCTCCCAGTTTGAGGAGCGCTCTGCAAATAATATAGTTGGAATAAGGGCATTCAAAGAATAGGTGGGAGGCAGTTTCCGGGATACCATCTGAACACAACTCGCAAGCGTTAGAGTTGAGATTACACCATTTTTCCATACGCACTTTTGTTAGAAGTTTGTCTTTAAAAGCTCGGAGTAGAGTAATAGACATTTTTGGGATGGCCTTACTAAACAAAATCAATTTAGCAAAAGGATACGGGGTACCTTTATCTCGTACTACGTCCCAAGCATCTCTGAATTTGAAAGAAGAATCCCGCTTCCATTCCCAAGAATCAACACCTGGAGTCAAAGAGATATGCTGAAGCAAAGGTTTCAGACTTATTAGATCAGCATTATCCACCCAAGATGAACCATCCCAGTAATCACTGACTAGTCTCAAACTAGCCCCATCCGGAATGCTGTATAGATTTTTCAAGGGACCACAAGATAGCCAATTGTCATGCCAGAAGAGAGTGTCATTCCCATCTCGTACCTTTCTAAAGATAATACGCTGAGATAGGTTCCTGCAATGCAGAAGGAACGTCCATGTACCAGATTGAGAGGCATCACCGCAGGCAGCATAGAACCTGGAGGACCCCTTATATTTAGTATGCATGTATTCAGCCCATAAGCCCTTGACCCGAAGGAATCTCCATGTTAGCTTAATCCCAGATGCAAGATTCAAATCAGTTAGCAACCTTAAACCAACACCTCCTTCCTCCTTAGGTCTGCAAGAGTCTTTCCAGGCCCAAGATGTTTTAGACCCCCAGATAAATTTCCTACACATGGAGGTAAGGGTTCGCAGGATCGATGTAGGTACTTTGTAAACCTGAACCCAGAAAACAATCATTCCATAAATCACACTTCTTACCAACTCGATGCGCCCAGAGATTGATAATAGGGAAGAGGTCCACCCACTCAGCCTTTTCCTGCACTTGTCTATTAGACGACTATACATTTGTGCTTTTGGGTATCTGGAAGAGAGAGGGAGACCCAGGTAAGTAGTGATGGTAGTAGCCCTCTTAGCACCCAAATAATCTGCAAGTTCTCCAGGATGCTTAACGCCCTTGCTAAACATGGATAGACTCTTCTCCCAGTTGATTTCAAGTCCCGTTAAATTCCTGAAATCCTCCAGTAAATTTTTAAGACCCCCTAGTGATTTTTCCGATGCACGGCAGAAAACCAACAGATCATCAGCAAATAACAAATGAGATATAGATCCAGCTCGTTTCATAGGTTGGACAGTTCCTTTAGCAATTACCGTGGCTAGCAGGAGAGAAAAAGCTTCCATGATAATGACAAATAGGAACGGGGAGATAGGATCACCTTGTCTTATCCCTCTATTACCCCCAAAGAATCCCACAGGGGACCCATTAACCATAACAGAGAAAGATGCGGTAGAGATGCATTCTTTAATCCAGCCGATGAACTTATTCCCAAACCCCATCTGATGCAATATATAATACACAAACTCTCTGTTTACACTGTTGAAGGCCTTTTTGAGATCCAATTTCAGGCACGCCCTGGAACCCATTGGGTTGCTAAAATCCCTGATCTGCTCATGAGCTAGCAAAGTACAATCAGATAGCAATCTTCCATTAATAAAAGCAGATTGGTTTGGAGAAACCAAGTCGCTAATAATTCTCTTAAGCCTGTTGCAAATCACTTTGCTAATGATTTTGTAGATGATATTGCAACAAGAAATGGGCCTGTAATCTCCAAGTGAAGAGGCATTTGTGTTTTTAGGAACCAAGGTAAGGAAAGTGTGATTCACCTGTTTTAGAAGCGAAGAAGATTTGAAGAAGGATTGGACAGCCACCACTACATCATGTCCAATAAGTTGCCAATTGTGCTTGAAGAAGAAACCATTGAATCCATCGGGGCCCGGGCTTTTAGAACTTCCAATCTGAAAAACTGCCTCTTTAATTTCTTCTGCATTGGCCATTCTTTCCATCCATCTAGCCGTTTCCACCTTAAGTTTCCTTTTAGGAATAAGATTGGGAAAAACATTCCAATAATGGGTCTGGTTGTATAGGTCCTCATAGTAAAGGATGGCCTCAGCCTTAATATCCGCACAAGATTTGCTTTGGACTCCATTTATGTCCACAAGGTGACTTAGATTATTGATGCTCTGTCTTGACTTCGTAGCATTATAGAAGAAGCTAGTATTTCTATCTCCCAAGTCCAACCAATCCTGTCTACTCTTTTGGCGGTGCTTTTCTTCATCCATGTCAAGTAAATTAGCAAGTTCAAATGCTAGCTTTCGTTCTTTCTCCTGGAGGTGTTGATTATAATGTAGGCCAGCCTCACTTCTAACAGCTTTAAGATTACTTCTACAAACATGAATTGCATCCATAGCACGATGATCCCTGGCCCATCTTCTAAGTTCATATTTTAACTGCCGCAATTTCCGCACCAGACAGAACATTGGTGTTCCACCATAATTTGTAGACCAGTGGGAATGTAGGATATCATAGAATCCTGGCAATTGAATCCAGTGATTGAAAAATTTGAAAGGCTTTGGGCCAGCAAACACCTGAGAATGAAGATTGATGAGCATTGGCGAGTGGTCACTGGTGTTGGGATCCAAATATTCCAAGTAAGAGTCGGGAAGCTTGTCTAGCCATTCAACATTGCAAAGTACCCGGTCCAATTGTGCCGCAATTCGGGCCGAACCCATACGGTTATTGCACCAACTGAGGCGATACCCAGTGCATTTGAGATTTCCCAATCTACAATCAGAAATTGAGTTGCTGAAGTCAGAGAGTTTGCTAGCTTCCACCTTGCGACCCCCGATTTTGTCTTTAGCATATAAGATAAAGTTAAAGTCTCCCCCCACTAACCAGGCTTTAGAGTTTATAGTTGCCACATCCCCCTTAAGATTCTCCCATAAATGCTTTCTTTCAGTTATGGAGTTGCTGCCATACACTGCTGTAAGGGCGAGCTCAAGTCCCCCGGTATTTAGACATCTAATTGTGATGTGCTGCATAGAACATGAGATGACGTCTGTCTGCCACACAGATGGATCAAATCCAGTTATTATACGGCCTCCAGCATGAGTGTGAAAATTGTCAATAATCTTCCATCCCTTTGGGATGCAAGATTTGGTCATTATGGCCGCAGAATTCAACTTAGTCTCCAAAAGCACAATGACTGATGGCTTTAGCTTCTTGATCCTATCTTTGAGGTCCCTACGCCTCACAGAGTTATTAAGCCCCCTTGTATTCCAAATCAGTATATTCATTGGCAAGATGGATAAAAGAGAAAGGGCAGACACTTACTTCAGTCTGCTGCTACGTCGAGTAGCAGTAGCCATACCTTGCTTCTTCCGCTTGGCTGCTTCAATAAGATCAGCATGAGCAGACTCCCATTCAGGGTTATCATAGAGTGGAAATTCAGGGAGGGAATCATTCTGAAAAGTAGCTTCATGCTGTGGAGTCTCATGGGTGACTACATTCACAGAATTTGATTCCAGGTGGCTAGAAAGGGTATCCGATCATAGTGAGGGCCCAGAGTTGATTACATTCACCTCTTCATCAGTAACGGCAACAGGCCGTGTAGGATCAGGTTGGCGAGAGTAACCGTTGAACTTTGGCTTCAAGGTTTGAACAAGCATCACAAACTGTATAAGTTTCTTAAACTGAGCTCGCAGGCGCAATGCTACAGGCCCCTTAATCACCTCCAGGCCCCTAGTATCATCATTCAAACCGGAAATTGGAGACACTGAATCAAGGGGAAGCTCGACAGTGGACAGTTGGCCATTGTCCATGGCCGCTGAGATAGAAACATGGAAGCTGGAGGAAGCAGCATCCTCTACCCCCTGCTTCGATACCTTTGAAGTAGAATCCACTACAGTCTCACCAACAGATACCGGAGCAAGTGGCATGGCCTCTGCCACAGAACCTTCAAGCGATGGCAAGGCCCCCTCCACGGCAGTGTAAACAGGGGCTGGCACAGTCCCCTCCATCGCAGTGCAGGTCAGGGGAGGTGGAGCCCCATCCAAAGAAGAGCAAACCGGCGGTTGCATGGTCCCCTCCACAGCAGCGCTAGTCCCCTCCACAGCGGCACCAGGATCTCCTATCAACAGCGGAGCGCAATGTGCATTCGAGGGCTGACCCGGATCCACCAAGTGCACCTGCTTTGCATTCAAGTCAAGACCCTTCCCCTTGTCTTGAGAAAAAGGGCAGAGCGATGTCAAGTGACCGAAACAAATACATTTGCTACAGCGGGGGGGGGGGGGGGGGTTCCGCCTCATACTTGGCATCTATAATCAATATAGAACCATCATCAAGCTCCGCTTCAACATGAGATGGCAGAGCCTTCTTAGCATCAACCTCAACAAGACAACGGGCGTAAGTTATTCTTTCCATTTTGGCAGTGGCACGATCCAAGCACAAAGGGTTCCCAACAACCGATGCTAGGATATTCAGTACCTCCTTGTTCCACATGTTAACCGGGAGTCCATGCATTTGCATCCAAACAGGAACCGATGTGAGGATATCGCGATCGTGGCGAAGGGATGGGGACCATAATTTAAGCACAACTAGACGCCCATCAAATAGCCAAGGTCCCCCATGAAGGATTCTCTCACATTCCTCCATCAATTCAAACCGGAAGTAGAAAAAGCCGTTGTCTTTGCTATAAAGATGCACCTTCTTCCTGGGCTTCCAAAGTCTATCCATCCAGGCCTGCATCTGCCCAATCATTGGCGCCTCACCAAGTATGTATCCCACCAAGGTTGATTTCCAGTATTCAGATCCCTTCTCAAGTAAAGAGTTCATTACGCGAGCAACGCAGGAGCCATCCGATCTGATCTTCAGGGCAACGAAGCTCATCCCGACACCATCACCATAGGTTCTTATAGTAGAACAAATGTCAGCCCAGCTCCGCTTAGGACCCGAGCTAATTGGAGGATTAGAATGTGAATGGGGTCTCAGAGGCATACCCTCAAACACATTGGCTGCATACTTACCGTCTGTGAATCTTGAAAACCCTCGAGAAGGAGGATCCCCCACGCGTCCATCAGGACGTTGAATCCCTACGCGAGGACCCCTTGCCTGAGGGTAAAGAGAACCACGATCTGTTGATCGGGGACCCCCCACCCGAGGAATAACACGCGATCGGGAACCCCTTACCTGAGGAAGACGGGGGCCTTGACCTTTGGATCTTCGCCTGTTAACAATCTGCCAGGGATCGTTGATGTCTTCTACAGCAGTGGAGCCACCGCCCCCAAGGGACGAGGAAGCCCTAAGAGAGCCGCCAGGATCGCCAGACGCACCTTTCCAATTTTCACTCATTTTTGCATATGTATGTTAGTTATATATATATATATATATATATATATATATATATATATATATATATATATATATATATATATATATATATATATATATATATATATATATTTATATATATATATATATATATAGTGATCTTTGGTTGCGAAAAATCCCGTGCGAAAGCCCGTGCGAAAACTTTTTTTTATTTTTTTGAAATTTTTTTTTCAAAAATTCTTTTTTTGATGTTTAATCCATACAATTATATACCCCAGGGAAAATAATGGGTGAACCCGTTGGGCATTAGAGCACCCATCCACCCGTTACAAATTTAACGGTCTCAAAACGTGCGAATTTGATGAGATGGCTTGATCGAAGGCCAAATGACATTATTTCTCAACCATTATTTTTTGAGGGGGGTATAACAACATATAAATGAGGGTGGAAAAAAGAATTTTTGAAAAAAAAAATTCAAAAAAAAGATAAAAACATTTTCGCACGGTGCGAAATGTTCTCATTTGAAAATTTTCCTATATATATATATATATATATATATATATATATATATATATATATATATATATATATATATATATATATATGAGGAGGGATCAAATGACCCCAAAAAATAACCCCCAAACGTAACCCCCTATCAAAAATCCTATGCCCCCCATTTTTTCGGAAGATCCGAACCGTTCATCTTGATCTCCACCTTCTAAATACCTGACCCACCAATTTTCAACCCGATTCCATGTGTTTTGCCCGTTCATCCATCCGACCCAAATTTAACGGTTTCCCATGAATAGAACTTTTGCGAATGGTTGATGAACGGACAAAACACATGGGATCGGGTTGAAAATTGGTGGGTCAGGTATTTAGAGGGTGGAGATCAAGATGAACTGTTCGGATCTTCCGAAAAAATGGGGGCATAGGATTTTTGATAGGGGGTTATTTTTGGGGGTCATTTGATCCCTCCTCTATATATATAAATAAATATATATATATATATGAGGTGGGATCAAATGACCTCCTCTATATATATAAATAAATATATATATCTATATTATAAAACAGGGATGTTATCATGGGTTTTTGGATAAAAGAAATTGGATAAGAGATTTTGGTTATGTGTATTGTTGTATGTGGATATGTGTGTATCGTTGTATAAGATATTTTGGTTAAGAGATAATGGATAAGAGATAATTGATAAGAGAATTTGGTTATGTGTAATTGTGTGTGTTGTTTATAGAGATTTGTATGTAGATATGGGATATGAGAAATTGATATAAGATAAGAATGATTTCATTTGTATTGGAGGGAAAATGATCAAATTGGAGGGAAAAGATCACATCAAAATGATCAAAATCTCGAATTGGAGGGAAAATGATTTTGATCACATCATTATTGCGCGCCATTTTGAGGGTTACTGATCTTCTTTGCACGCCAAGAGGAAGCAGAGCAAGGGAGAGCTCCATCATCCTCATCTTTTCCTACCTCCTCCATCTACCTCCTCCAGCTCAACACCGTCTTCTACCTCAGCTCCTCTTTTACCTCAGCTCAATCACCCTCCCTCAACGAAGAGCAAGCCAAGGTATTTTTAGGAGAACATCGCAGCTAATCTCATTTCCCCCACTCCATCTTCTTCTACCTCCAGCTTCCTCCAAGCAGCACATCAGCAGCCTCTTCTACCTCCAGCACATCAACTCAATGGAGAGCAAGGAGATCAAGGCAAGCACCCTCCATTTCACAAATTTGAGTTCAATGTATGCAAAATAATTTTTCTGTTGTTAATGGCTAGAACTGATATATATACATACAAATCCTGAATTGAGTTTGAAATTCTATATTGAAATTGTATGTAGACATATATATCAGCATATATATATAGAACTTTGAACTTTGAACTTTGGCATACATACATATCCTGATAGCAGATATATGTGTAATATATATGTGTAATATATGTTGTATATATGTGTAATATATGTGTAATATATGTGTAATGCTATATATATGTGTAATGCTATATATATGCTGTAATATATATGTGTAATATATATGTGTGTATGCTGTAATATATATGTGTAATATATGTGTAATATACATAGATATGTGTAATATATGTATAGATGTAATATATGTGTGTATGCTGTAATATATGTATGCTATGTGTAATATATATCCTGATATATATGTCTACATACATATCCTGATAGCAAGGAGATCAGGATTTGGCAAGCACCCTCCATTCAACTTTGAACTTTGAAACCCATGATATCACATATCCTGATATATATTACACATATCCTGAAACTTCTATTTCTCAAGCACTCCAATTTGCATATGCTTTGACTATCCTGAATATTAGATATGCTGATTACATTGTATATAGAATTTTGCATATGTAATTCAAGATATGTTTGCATGTAATTCAAACATATCTTGAATTTGGTTATGCTGATTACATTGTATATAGAATTTGGTTATGTGTAATTTACACATGCCAACAAAATTACATATGCTGATTACATTGGAATGACATTTGTGAAAATTGGAATGACATATCCTGAATATTAGATATGCATGTATGAAAATTGGAATGACATTTGTGATAACTGCAATGGAATGACATATGTGATTTGCATACACATATCAACATATCTTGAATCTCATTATATAACTCAGAAATGGATAGGGTGTGTTGTTTGTGTAATTGGGTGTGTTGGGTGTGATGTTTGTAGAAATGGGTACTGAGATATTGGAGAGATGCTAAAATAAATTGAATATACTGAAATTGAGAGATGCTAAAATAAATTCCAGTTTGAAAATTGAGTAGTTGAGTATGCATATGAATAGTTCAGTATTTGTGCTTGAGTATGTTTACCATACTCAACTATTCAGCATTTGAGTAGTTGAGAATCCTGTTTTTAGTATACTCACATTGGTGCTTGAGTATGTTTAACAATATGAATAGTTGAGTATTAGTGTATGCTTGAGTAATCTTAAACATTCCAGGGTGTTTAACAATTTGATAATTTGATAATTTGAATGCCCATAAGTTCATTTGCATTTGAAATGATAATTTGATAATTTGATATTTTCAGATTTTTGCCAATGATTTGAATACTCAAGTCAGAAATTTCTCATGAGTTGAAGTGATAATTTGAGAAATCAAGTAGGCATGATTATCAAAATTTGAGAAATCAACTTTGAGGGTTCAATTTGACTGCCAATGATTTTTGCCAAATTATCACAAGTTGAGGGTTCAACATTTGAATGCCAATGATTTTTGCCAATGGGAGTCTGATAATCATGAGAAATTTGATAATTTGAATACTCAAGTCTAAAAATGCCAATGATTGAGAAATTTAATTTGACTACCATTCTTGCCATTAGTTCAAATTAGTTCAAATTAGTCAGGGTTCAACTTAGTTCAATTTTTGTCCATGTGATGTTTATATTGCTGAGTCCATTCACAATGAATCATTTATATTGCTGACTCCATTCACAGGAGTGGATTGAGTTTTTACTTGAAATTGAGCTTCAACTTGCTGCAAAATGAACTTGAATGTTTCAGCTTCATCATGGATTTGAGTTATTGATATGGAAAACAGGGATCATTTGATAATTTGGTAATTTGATAATTTGAATGCACATGAGTTCATTTGCATTTGAAATGATAGTTTGATAATTTGGTTTGGTGTAAGTTACTATGCATGATATCAAAACAAAGTTTTTATTCCAAATTCCACTGGGATTTCATTTGGTTTCATTTCACAGTTTAAATGGGATTTCATTTGGTTTGGTTTAGTTGGAAAATTCCAGTTTTCATCAACTGTTGAGGATTTTGCACTATCACTCAATATTAACATTCCAGTGTTCATCAACTGTTTGAAATATGTGTACTTTGAGGATTTTGTACTGGGTGAGTACATTATATCTTGATAATGCTAGGGAGTATATTTGTAGATATCCCAAACTGATTTCTCCATGTTTATTTTGCAAACTGAAATGAGCAACTGAATTCATTTAACTTTATGTGAACTCAAGATGCTTATATCCTGATCTTCATATCCCAATTTAAACATTATGTGAACTCTCAAGCTGATTTCTCAATTAGCTATCCCAAACTGATTTCTCCATGTTTTTTTGCAAACTAAAATTTGCACTATCACTCAATATGAACACAAGATGCTGAGAAATTGTTAATATAAACCAGTTTTGTTAATATCCAATTTAACTTAGAAATTGTTAATATAAAGCAGTTTTGGGATAGCAACTAAGCTTGAGAGTGCAAAAAACTGAGCTTGAGAGTGCAAATTAACTTATGAAATATCCAATTTGTAGATATCCCAAACATGATTTTCAATTGCTCATGATTTTCAAACTAAACCAATGACTCAAAGAACTAAGATACTGAATTCATTTACTTTATCATGAGCAATTGTTAATATAAACTGGTTTTCAATTGAGCTTGCAAATTGTTAATATAAACAGGTTTTTTTGCCACTCCCAATTTGGATATGAGATATCTACATTTGGATATGGATAGCAATTGGATAGCAATTTGGATATGGGATATGGGATATCCCAAACCAAAGACCCAATTTGGATATGGGATATCCCAAACTGAATTCATATCTACAAACAGGATATGGGATATCTACAAGTTTGGGATATCCTGTTTGGGATATGGGATATCAATTGTTAATACAAATTAGATATCCACCTAATTTTGCAAGTTTGGGATAGCAACTGGTTTTTTTCCATAAGTTAAATGAGCTCAGTTTTGTCAATATACAATTTGCACTCTCAAGCTCAGTTTTTTACCTATTGGGTTTATCAATTACACACACATTTACTTCATATGCAATGTTTATTCTTGCTATTCTTGATATTTCAGTCAATATTAATTACACACACATGTACTTCATATGCATTGTCCTGTTAGCTATTCTAAATGATATTCTTGATATTCTTGATGTCCTGTTAGCTTCATAATGCTAATCTTCATATGCATTGCTAATAACAGGACAATTGGTGAGCTCTTCATATGCAACTTGGTAGCTCTTCATATGCAAACTGGCGGCTACTCTTCATAATGCTACTCTTCAAAGATAACTCACTTCACTGATAGCTCTTCATATGCAAATTGGTGAGCTTTTATTCCAAGCTTATACTGAATACATACTTTGAAGTATTCCAAGATAATAACACTGTAAAATTGCTTGAGTGTTATGTGAATGAATTTTTGAATCATTTTTGAGTGTTATTACAACTTTGACAGGATATTGACAGCTTATTGAGTTATAATTTTTTATTCTCAGGATATGGAAATAAATTGTTAATATAAATATCCCATAAAATCCTGAGAAATTCTCACGATATTTCAATATGCAAATTGATTTCACTATCCTGTTCAAAATTTTTAATATGAATATCAAAAATTGAGTTCAAAATGAGTCAATTGAACTGTTAATATGAATATCAAATATTGAGTTCAAAATTGAGTTAATATGAATATAAAAATTTGAGTTTAAAATTGAACTGTCAATTGAACATGATATTGAGTTAATATGAGTTCAAAATTGAGTGAAATTGTTAATACGAATATCAAAAATTCTCAGGATATTCCAATATGCAAATTGAGTTCAAAATTTTTGAAAGAAATTGTCAGCCTATTGAGTTCAAATTTTTTGATTATCAAGTTTTAGGATATCCTGATAATTTTGAATTCAAATTCATTCCATTAGATTCATATTGAGCAGGATATGAGCCCATATTGAAAGAAATTGCAGTACTATGAAAATTGCAATCCCAATTTGATATTGAGTATTAATTCAAATTCATTCCATTTGAATGAAATTTCACTCAATTCAAATTCATTCCATTTGAAAGAAATTGCAATCCCAATTTGATATTGAGTATTAATACTATGAAAAATCCCAAAAATGAGCCCATATTTATCCTAGAATTGGTTTCCTATTTAACATGACATTGATATGCAAGCAACACTGCAATTTGAGAATGCATTTTTGAGAATCCTGTATTGGACATGTGGACTTATTAGTGAATCCTGTATTGGACATGGTTTTGGTCAGATGGCCAAATTTCCTCATATTGAGCAGGATATCTTGAGAAAATGTCATCCAAATTGGGTTATGTCTATTCCTCATATTGATTATGTCTATTCCTCCATAACTCATATGAGAAAATGTTATCCAAATTGGGTTATGTCATATGAGCAGGATATCTTGAGAAATTGGGTTGTCATATGAGAAAATGTCCAAAAAATGTCCTGGGTTATGTCGTATACAAATCTATTACAAAAAATGTCCAGGGTTATCAGTATATTACAAAAAATGTCCTGGATGTAAGTTTTGACAGTATTTTGAGGATATACATCTAGATGTATATGTTTGAGGTATATGTATAATTTAGAGGATATACTTCTATGTATATGTATAATTTTGACAGTATTTTGAGGTATATGTATAAATTATACAATGAGGTATATGTATATGTCTTTGGTTTAGTTTGAATATTATCCATTCACACTGAAATGAGTTCACATTTATTATTGAGGAATTCACACTGAAATGAGTCCACAGTGAGGATAATATCCTGTCAACTCATTCCTTCATGTATTTGAGGATAATAAATGAATATCCTCACTGAAATTTTTGTATTCATTCACGCTATGTGTATGTGTATTGAATGTTGATATGTGTTTGAATACACATACACATTTTTTTGAATGTTCACATTTATTATCCTCATTGAAAGTTTGACAGATATTCTGATCCTCAATTCTTTTTGAGGATACATATACTTCTATTTTAATTTTGAGTTTGCAAGTTTACAAGTTTGACAGATATCCTGATCCTCAATTCAATTTTGATAGTATTTTGAGGATATACATCTAGATGTATATGTTTGAGGTATATGTATAATTTAGAGGATATACATCTAGGTATATGTATAATTTTGACAGTATTTTGAGGTATATGTATAAATTATACAATGAGGTATATGTATATGTCTTTGGTTTAGTTTGAAAATCATGATGCTTATATTAAAAGAATTGGTGAATCTTTGAGAATTGGTTTAGTTTGCGTCTTTGAGAATTGGTGAATCCTGATGCTTATATTAAAAGAATTGAGCTCTCACAAACTTGAGATATGCTTTTTTGACATAAATCAAGTTGCAAAATACTGATCCTGAAGAGAAGCACACTATGTTACCTTGAAATTCTCATTGAATGTTGACATGGATTTAAAGTGAATCCTGATCCTGATCCTCAATTTATGATCCTCAATTTAAATCCTGATCCTGAAAAAATTTGAATGAATATCCTGTTGACATGGACTAATTTTTTTGAATACACATACACTAAGTTCTATTGATAAACATTGCATACACTAATTTTTTGAATACACATACACTAATTTTTTTGATAAACAGCCATATCAAAATTATGTTATGTTGATAACCATTGTTGATTGTTGATAGATGTTGATAAAAATTTGATAAATATTGTTGATAAGTAGATTTTTGATAAACATTGTTGATATGGCTGTAAATTATGTTAAGCCCAGTAGCAATGTCAATGTTGATTATGAGTTGATATTGGAATTATCCATTATCAATGTGAGTTTGATATTGGATTGAGGATCATAGAAGCAATGTGAGTTTGATATTTTGAGAATGGTATCAAATTTTGCATGTACTGATTGTCAAACTGATTGTCCTGAGAATGGATAATTCCAAACTCATAATATCAAACTCATAATATGAAAGCATAGAAGCAATGTGAATTTGAATGTACTGATTTGAGCTAATGAGAATGTGAGTTTGGAATTATGCAGTAGAAATGTGAGTTTGATATTTTGATACCATTCAAAGTGTCCTGAGGATCATAGAAGCAATGCTAGAATGCAAAAATTCTCAAGTGATCCTCAGCAAATATTCAGATATATGTGTCCTGAGGATTGAGATAATTCAGATATATTCAAAAATTCTCAGGACACATAGAAGTAGCAAAAATTCAAAAATTCACATATATTTGAATGCAAAAATATATCTGAATCCTCAGGACACATAGAATTTTTGAGGATTTTTGAATTCAAATAGCAAAAATTCAGATAAATATTGTCCTGAGATAAATATTGTCCTGAGACACATAACAGGATTTTTGAGGACACATAGAATATTTATCTCAGGACACATAGAAAAAATGCATTCAGACATATATGTGAATTTTTGAATATTCAGATATATGTGAATTTTTGCATTCAGATATATCCTGAAAATTCTCAAAAATATATCCTCAGCATAAATTCAGATACATGTGTCATGAGGACACTTTAAATATAGCTTGCTTCTATGTCCTGAGAATTTTTGCATTCCTCTTCTATGATCCTCAGCAATAATTCAGTCAATCCTCAGGCCACATTGCATTCCATTCATTCCAGGATAATAGAAGCACATGGACAAACTTGGAATGGATGAGATAAACTTGGATAGCTAACATGAATAACTCATATCCTGGATTTCAAAATTGACATGGATTTCAAAATTTTACTGTCAGTTATTCATGTCAATTTGAGTCACTCACTTCATTATTGGTTATTTATCCTCAATTTTGAGATATTCTTCATATAACTCATATCCTGTCTTTAGGTTAGCAGTCTCATATAACTCATATTCTTCATATAACTCATATCCTCAATTATTGAAGAGCTTGATGTTGTTAATTTCAAAATGTTGCACCTCAACTCTTATGAAATTTGAGTTTAACATGAAATTAAACTGAACTTTGGTATTTGATGATATAAGAAAAATGTTGACCTTAACATTAAATTATCAAATGAAATTTGAGTTATTGAACTTGAAATTGAATTTAATTTTGAACTTGAATTTTTTTAATGCCCAAATTCAAACTAGAGTATTCAAATTTTTCTCATGCAGTATACTCTTCTGAAATTTGAGTTATTGATATGGAATTTGAGTACTCATATTCTGAAATTCTCAAATTTCCGAAGAGTATACTTTGGGAATATTTCTCATGTAATTTGCAATTCTAAAATTTCTGAAGATATGGAATTTGTGCATTTGACATTGAAGTTCAATAACTACTCAAATTCTGAAATTCTCAATTAGAAACTGGGAGTGTTCATTCTCAAAATGAACATATTCACCCAATTCCAAATTTGGAGTATTTTAATTGAACATCTACCATATTCACAAAATGAACATCTAATATACGCTAATAATGTATTTTAATTGTAATTAGTTTGGGCTTAATTTGGATAGGGCTTTAGCTCGACGCAGTAGGAGAGAACGAGAACAAGAACAAGAACAACGTAACATGTCTCACGCTCTGCCTTCTGACGGTGTACTTGATATACCTCACATAACACCAGCCATAACAACTTCTCCGGTTGAACAAGAACATGCTGTCTCATCCTCGCGTAACGATATGATTTCCGGGCAAGTTCCTGGACCATCTATCAGGTCATTATCAACCCGACTGTACATAAAACCTTTTCACCCAGCCATGTATTTTAGTTGTGTTTATTTTTCTGTTTAAATTTGTATAGGGCTTTAGCTCAACGCAAAAGGAGAGAACGAGAACAGGAACAACGAAACATATCTCACGCTCTGCCTTCTGACGGTGTCCTTGATATACCTCACATAACACCAGCCGTGACAACTTCTCCGGTTGAACAAGAAGATGTTGTCTCGGCCTCGCGTAACGATATGATTTCTGAACAAGTTCCTGGACCATCTGTCAGGTCATTATCAACCCGACTGTACATAAAACCATTTCACCAAGCCATGTATTTTAGTAGTGTTTATTTTTTTGTTTAAATTTGTATAGGGCTTTAGCTCAACGAAAAAGGAGAGAACGAGAACAGGAACAACGAAACATATCTCACGCTCTGCCTTCTGACGGTGTCCTTGATATACCTCACATAACACCAGCCGTGACAACTTCTCCGGTTGAACAAGAAGATGCTGTCTCGGCCTCGCGTAACGATATGATTTCTGGACAAGTTCTTGGACCATCTGTCAGGTCATTATCAACCCGACTGTACATAAAACCTTTTCACCAAGCCATGTATTTTAGTTGTGTTTATTTTTCTGTTTAAATTTGTATAGGGCTTTAGCTCAACGAAAAAGGAGAGAACGAGAACAGGAACAACGAAACATATCTCATGCTCTGCTTTCTGACGGTGTCCTTGATATACCTCACATAACACCAGCCGTGACAACTTCTCCGGTTGAACAAGAAGATGCTGTCTCGGCCTCGCGTAACGATATGATTTCTGGACAAGTTCCTGGACCATCTGTCAGGTCATTATCAACCCGACTGTACATAAAACCTTTTCACCAAGCCATGTATTTTAGTAGTGTTTATTTTTCTGTTTAAATTTGTATAGGGCTTTAGCTCAACACAAAAGGAGAGAACGAGAACAGGAGCAACGAAACATATCTCATGCTCTGCCTTCTGACGGTGTCCTTGATATACCTCACATAACACCAGCCGTGACAACTTCTCCGGTTGAACAAGAAGATGCTGTCTCGGCCTCGCGTAACGATATGATTTCCGGGCAAGTTCCTGGACCATCTGTCAGGTCATTATCAACCCGACTGTACATAAAACCTTTTCACCAAGCCATGTATTTTAGTTGTGTTTATTTTTCTGTTTAAATTTGGATAGGGCTTTAGCTCAACGCAAAAGGAGAGAACGAGAACAAATACAAGCAAGCACATCTCGATATATGACTCCTACCAGTGTACTCGACATGCCTCAAAGCACATATGCAGTACCAACTTCTTCCGTTGAACATGTAGATGAGGTCTCAGCCTCGCACAACGCTACGATATGTGCTGAAGATGATGAACCATATGCCAGGTTATTATTCATAAGAGCTCCTCAGCTTTAATGTAACTTAATTTTATTTAATTATTATGGTTTTATTTTGGCTAGGTGTTTAGCTCAATGTCAAAGGAGAGAACGAGAAAAAGCTCAACGAAACATATCTCGATATATGACTCCTATCTGTATACCTCAAATAACACCTGGATTAACAACTTCTCCAGTTGAACAAGAAGACGCTGGCTCATCCTCGATCTTCCGATGTCGGTTAACTCAGCATGGCTCTGGTCCACCAACTCTGGTTGATTTTGGTCGGCACCATCTTGGATTAATGAACATTCCATGCCCTCATTGTTCAGCCTTACACTGGTTGGATGAACAGTTGTCGAAGTCAACTTTGAGAACACATCTTTTTGGAACATGTTGTTTGCAAGGAAAAGTAAAATTGCCGAAACTTAATGAACCCCCTCCATCACTTAGAGAATTATATGATGGTGACAGTGAGGCATCAAAATCATTTCGAATGTAAACTCGGGAGTATAATGCAGCTAATGCATTTACCAGCCTTGGTGTGACAATGGATCAAAGATTGATTGCTGGCAGGGGCCCGAACATATTTACAATTCATGGAGAATTACGCCATCGAACAGGATCACTTCTGCCCCAACCGGATCAAACAGCAAGTTATTGTCAACTTTACATATATGATCCGGATTCTGCTATGGAGTTCCGAAGTAATAGAAATCCACATTTGAGCAAGGATGTCTTAAAAATTATTCAAAATTGTTTATCGGGCATAAATCCATTCATCAAACTATATTGTCAGGCATATTCTGTTTTATCTCAAGCAGATTCATGTGGACATGATCTTCCTGTATATCTGCATTACAATTCAAACAAGGATCGTCGCCGTTATAACCTCCCAACCGTAGATGAGATTGCGGTTATTTTACCTGGCGATGGCTATCGACCTTCCGGGATGCGAGATATAGTTTTACATCTTCGAGGAAATCATCAATTAATGCAAATCAATGAGACTCATCCTGCATACTTACCATTACACTACGTCTTATTATTTCCTGATGGTCAGCTTGGATGGGAACCTGAGTTGAAGCAGTGGGATCCACTTCAAAACATAGCATCAAGTAGACGCCTGACTATGTGTGTGTTTTATAGCTACCGTCTGTTTGAAAGACAGAACGAGTATTCTTCAATTTTGAGAGCGGGAAAGTTATTCCAAGAGTTCATAGTTGATGCTTGGGCAGCAATTGAGCAACATCATTTGACATTCATCAAACTTAATCAACGAAAACTCCGCTCAGAGCTCTATCAGGGTCTTGCAGATATCGATGCATATGCCAGATGCGACCAAATTGGACAGCGCATGATACTTCCTTCATCTTTCACTGGCAGTGCACGTCACATGTTTGAAATATTTCAAGACTCGATGGCTATCACACGTTATAACCAGCACCCAGATATTTTTCTTACCATGACCGCAAATCCAAAGTGGCCAGAAATTACTTCGGCTCTACTGCCCAATCAAAAGGCTACCGACCGTCCAGATTTAGTCGCACGTGTATTTGAGTTAAAAAGAAAGGCTTTGATGAAGGAGATTGATGGCAATAATGTATTTGGAAAGAAAGTAGCACATGTATTTACAATTGAATTTCAGAAACGGGGTCTTCCACATATGCATGCTCTTTTCTTTCTTCGTGGACCCGATAAGATTCATACATGTGATCAAGTGGATAGAATTGTATGTGCTGAATTTCCTGATCCTGCTCAAGATCCTGCATTATTCGATATTGTGTCAAAATGTATGGTACATGGACCATGTGGTGCTCGGAATCCAAATGCCTCATGCATGGAAAATGGTAAGTGTACTAAGAAATACCCTCGAAATTATGCAGATGCAACAAACTTGGATCGTGATGGATATCCTATTTACCGTCGTCGTAGTAATGGGCATCTATATACTGTAAGGGGGCATCGGGTTGATAACCGCGATGTTGTGCCGCACAACAGGTATCTCTCAAGGCGCTTTAACTGCCACATTAATGTCGAAGTTTGTGCCGGGGTAAGATGTGTGAAGTACATTCATAAGTATATTTATAAAGGTCATGATCGGACCATAATGGTATTGGGCGCAGTAAATGAGATCCAACAATACCTTGATGCAAGATATATTGGACCACCTGAGGCTGCCTGGCGAATATTCGAGCATCCTTTGCATCAAGAGATTCCATCAGTTCAAAGATTGATACTTCATTTACCAGGGCAACACCGTGTTATTTTTGATCCAGATGAAGATGTAGATGCAATAAGGTCTAGGGCTGAAAATGATAAGACAACTTTGACTGAATTTTTTACATGTTGTGCTTTACATGAGTCTGCGCATGATCTCACATATCAAGAATTTCCCCAAAAGTTTGTGTGGCATTCGTCAACAAAGGTCTGGACTCCAAGACAATCTGGATATGCCATTGGCAGAATGTATTTTGCCTCCCCTAATTCTGGTGAGAGATTTTATCTACGGTTGCTACTAACAGTTGTTAAAGGGCCAACATCGTGGGAAAATTTACGCACATTCAATTCGATCGAGTACCCTACATTCAAAGCAACATGTATTGCAAGAGGTCTTCTTGAAGATGATTCCTAGTGGAGACAATGTCTTGCCGAGGCTTCAATTATGAAAACAGGATATCAATTACGAAGACTGTTTTGTATTATTCTTATCGAATGTGTGCCGATCGACCCCCTTGCATTATGGAATGAATTTTCAATGCACATTTGCGATGATCTTCCACATAAATTGCAAACTTTATTTGCAATTTCTACCCCAACTCAAGGCCAACTTGAAGATTATGGATTATTCCTTATCAATGAATTGCTTGAGGAGTACGGTAAGTGTCTATCCGACTTTCCACCAATGCCACTTTCTGCTGGAGATTGGAATGAAATTGTTGGTAATAGATTGTTGCATGAACATCAGGAACTTATAAATAAAGCGAAACAATTGGATGCACAAAAAGACATTGATTGCCTCAATGATGCACAACGCAATGCTTATTCAGCAATTACTTCATCAGTATTTGAAAATAAAGGTACTACATTCTTCTTGAGCGGTGGTGCTGGAACTGGAAAGACTTTTTTGTACAATGCAATAGTAACAATGTTGCGTAGTCTTGGAAATATAGTTATCACCGTCGCGTCTTCCGGTATTGCATCATTGCTACTTAGCGGAGGTCGGACTGCACATTCCACATTTCGTATCCCGTTAGATGTGCATGATACTTCAATTTGTAATTTTAGCAAGCAATCCATGCAAGCTCAATTATTCAGAAAAGCAAAACTTATAATATGGGATGAAGTACCTATGCAACATCGGCATTGTGTTGAGGCAGTGGATCGATCGTTACAAGATATGTGTGATAACCCAAGAGCATTTGGTGGTATTACTGTTGTTCTTGGTGGGGATTTCCGACAAATCTTGCCCGTCATACCAAAGGGGGTTCGAGAAGAAATTGTTGGTGCCTCATTGAGACGATCTTTATTATGGTGCTCTGTACAAGTTTTGATCTTGGATCAAAATATGCGGTTAAATAACTCATCTGTTGAGAATGCAAATTTTGCAAAATTTATTTTGGAGGTATTTTATTTCATGCCTAATTTAATTTTACTTACTATTTTTATCTTAGCCATTCCTTCACTAAAATTATATCTATATGTATTAGGTTGGGACAAATCCTACAGAAGTGGTAGAACTTTCTTCTAACATATTCAGGTGCAAGGATTTAAACGAGTTAATACTTCGAATTTATCCGCAGCTTGATATTGAGGGTGCCGTGACTTCGGCATACCTTACTGAACGAATAATTCTTTCTGCACGGAATGATGATGTTACTTTTATAAATGCTGCTGCATTAAACATTTTTCCGGGACAGAAGATTACGTATCAAGCTGCAGACAGTTTTTCTGAAAATGATGAAACCGATCCAACCATTATGAATAGATATCCAACTGAGTACATAAACTCTTTGGATCCTCCTGGGTTGCCACAATTTACACTTGAGCTTAAGGTTGGTTGTCCTATTATTTTATTACGAAATATTGCACCAAAAGACGGGCTCTGCAATGGCACTCGATTGATGGTTGTCAGATGTGCATCACGTGTCATTGAAGCTCAAATTTTAAATGGGGATAAAGCCGGTTGTTTTGTGTTTATTCCAAGAATATCTTTGTCACCATCGGCTACAGAATTACCTTTTCATATGACAAGAAGGCAGTTTCCTGTCCGTGTGACATATGCTATGACGATTAATAAAGCCCAAGGACAATCTGTAAAATTCGTTGGAGTTGATTTGCGGACCCCAGTTTTCAGTCATGGACATCTTTATGTTGCACTTTCAAGGTGCACATCTTTTGATCGTGTATGTGTCCTTCTTCAGCCCAACATAAATAACACAGTAAACATCGTTTACCCAGAAGTTCTGCTATGATTTCCAATGTATGATAAAAATTGTATGTAAGTTTTTTAACTCTCTTTCTTTACATTGTTTTATTTATATTATTTGTTTAAATGATCTTTTAAAAAATTATTATCGATTGTTGTCTAACATGCAGGTATAGCATTATCATACATTACCAAGCTTTAAAATGTGGACCCACATTACCATATATGGCAGGGTAAGAAATTTTTTCATTTACTACATTTCATTGCATGACTTAATTGTTTTCGGTATGCATTGTTTGATAAAATATTGGTTTGTATTTTTATATAGATAGATGATGATGCAGATTTGGCAAAAACTGTAAGTTTCTTATCATAATTCTACATTATATTTTTAATATACTATGTTTGCATTAACATTTTTCTTCTCACAGGTTATGTTACTTCAAAACAATCACATAAATGTCAGGCTACGGGGTTATATCGGATTTTGTTTTGATAAGGTATGCATACCGTTACAAACATTCCCATTTTGAAATTAAAAATTAGTGACTGTTTATTATTATTATTATTTCCAGCAAATTGCTAAAAGAACTTTACAAGCAACGGCGACGAGTCACATTGAAGACAAAGCAATCTTCTTTTCCGAGGTAATATAAAAATCTTAGATTTTGTTTTTCAAAATATCCTCTTCATTGACCATCCAAATACCTTTTTTGTTATAGAAGTGGAAGATGGTTCTTGCCGAGCTTGCTTGGTTCCAGAAAGCACGACATCCACCACTCTAACGAAAAAAGGTAAATAAATGTATAAATTTAAAATTTTCCATATTTTCAAATATATATTAATTTTTCTAGGAATTTTATGTTCTTAATTTATCTAGGTTATTGCTCATCCCATTAACTCTCCACTTTGGATTGAGCTTGACACATCATCTTTTTATAATGTGATGATGAAAAGGTTTTCTGCTTAAACACGATGAAGGTAATAAAAGTGAGTTGTACAAAGTAATTAGATATTTCTTCGTTTCTAATTTTTTTATTCTAAGCTATGATTTTATTTTTAATTTTTAGGATACACGGCCCTAGCTTCAGATGTAAATTTTGTTGGTTTTAAATGCCGATGTGAGAGATGGTGTTTTTGAAATTGGACTGCATGGTTGTTCAATCCAAAATGTATTTTTGTGTATATTTGTTCATAGTTAAGGGTTTTTTCTTTTGGCATATAGTTTAGGTTGTGTGATATTATTATATGTCGATGTAAAAATATGTTGTCTTAAGTCCTGAAATAGTTCTCTTTAAATTTTATGACGTTTTAGGTTTAGGATTTGCAAGTAGTATTCTTGATACGAAGGCGGGCAAAGTAGACTGAAATGCCTGAAATAGTTCGATTTGAATTTTATGTTGTTTCAGTTTTTGGATTTGCATGTAGCATTCTTGATACGAAGGCTGGCAAAGTATACTAACCACTAATTCATAGTGAAATTTTGTGCTGGGCATATCAGTACAAGAACTTAAATACAATTTTCCATGATAATGCCAGGTATGTGTATTGGTATGTGAAATTTGAACATGGGTTCTAAGGAAAAATATGCTATCACATAATGCATCCAAATTTTAGTACTATGCCGAAAAGTTAGTCAAAAATACATCTAAAAATTAAAGGATAATAACTGCTATGGAGTTGCCTCTACCGTCAAAGGGTGTTTGGCCATGAAGAATTTCCCATGGAATAATGCGAGGATCCTGATTAAGATCTGAATACACCATTCCATGAAATACATATGCTGTGCAATCATCAGAACATGATGCAAATTGATTATGACTTACTAGCTACATATGTGGTCCTGAATTGGGATGTTTTGCTCAATGGGAGGAAGAGAAGGCTTGATTATGGTGTGGTGGTGAGTTTTCTATTTTCAAGTAATGGTTTTGTTTTGAAGTTCAGGTTTCAGGGTTCTATTTTCAAGCAATGGTTTTGTTTTGAAGTTCAGGTTTCAAGGAGCAAGAATCCTGAAGCTCTATCAATCTCGCGATGCACATATTCTACAAGATGAAGACCAAGGTACCGCAAAACAATCAATCAAATCCTTTGTTTTCTCATAAAAATCTGTTCTTTATCATAAAATCTATTCTTTGATGGTGTTAGGGATGATGAGTCCAGTGCTTCATGTATTTGATATATGTGATAATTTTTCTATATGTTTTGTCATGAAGATATCAAATTTTCATGTGCTTTTTAGTGTATTGATCATGCTTCAATGGAGTTAGTAATCTTGCCCTCTCAGTTTTTTAGTGTATTGATTGCATTGGCTGATACAATTCGTCATTTTCAAATACTTTAATGATATGTTTGCCAGGTTTAATACTCTAATTGGTTATAAGTTTTAGTACAAATGAGTGCAAATGATACTTATCACTTGCATCCTGATAGGTAACAAATTAGCATCCTGATAGTTAAAATGATACTTATCACTTGCACTCCCTTGAAGTTTCATTTGCACTCATTTGCACTATTATTTGCACTCATTTGCACTCTCTCATTGTTACACTGCTAAATACTCCATTTTTAGGTTCACAATATGTTTAAAAATGAGAATTCATGTTTCTCATTTACTAAATTTTCATGTTTTAGTTACATGGAGTAAATGAGTTTTTGCTGCTCATTTTCTGGTTTTGGAGTTTTGTTACTTGAAGTATAATGAGTTTTATTGTGCATATGAGTTTAAGTTTTTGGCGTATAATGAGTTGATAAAAGTAATCATATCAATGTATTTTCTTAAAACTCATTACCTCATTTTTACAGGACAAAACAAATCCTGAAATAATCCTGTAAATACCAAGGGTAAAATGGATTTACTCCCAAGCATTATCCCATTAAATCATTTTTTTCTCAATATTAACCCAACCCCAAGCATTTGATATAACACCAATATTTTCTGTTTAAAATATCAGTTGAGTCAAGTTTGTGTTGTTGTGTTTGTCCAGTTTTTAAATTAGTCCAGTTTGTGTTGAAATAACACCAAGTTGATATGCATTATTCCAATTTGTGTTTTTCTTGGTTAACAGGATATAAAGTCCAGCGTTATCCTGTTTGATGGTGTATCGGGATATAAAGTTAAACACTGAAATTTATATCTGGACTTTATATCTGGTCCATTTTTAACATATGGTCTATAGTGTAACATGATATAAAGTCCAGTTTGATGTTAAGTCCAGTTTGATCTTGAATAATCTTAGTGGTTAACATATGTAATTTCAGTTTGTTTGAGCAAACCAAAAAAATGAACTTCCTCAGTTTGATGTTAAGCCCCAGATATGTTAACCACCCATGTAATTTCAGTGGTGAACATATGTAACTTCAGTTTGAATAACACATGCCCCCGATACACCATTAGTTAAAAATAATCTTAGTGCAAAACTAAAATGAACTTTATATCATGATCTTGGATCATACATCATATCCTGTTAAATTAGTCTTGCTACAAACAATCAAAATTGAGTGAGTACTTTTTGTTGGTTGTTTAATTCAGGTAGTTTGTAGAAATTTGGACTCATATGGCTGAATGCCAAAACTGAAATACTTATAGGCAGAGTAATCATGGCCCATGATAGTTTATTTATAGGTGACAACAACATCTAATCTATCTGAATGATTTTTTCTTTTGCATTTCAAGATTTCTTCTGCATTTCAAGATTTCTTTTTATGTGTATTCTTTTCTAATTTATGGAATAAAAAACTAATTATAATGTTGATGCAATGTTGGCCATTTCAAGATTTCTCCTGTTTATTTTTCTCTCATTTTGGCCAGAACATATTATTGATGCAATGTTGAAGAATTCTTCAACCCTTATATGATTTTGAGAAAACAATTTGTTTGTATTTCTGGCCAAAACATATGATTTTACAGTCTCTCATTTTTCTCTCAAAATCAAATGTTAATATCCAACTTATAATTCACATGTTTATTTTTCTGGCCAAAATCCTACCACATTGCATCAATAAAATGATGTTTGAAACATTTGATATGTTGGTATTCAATTGATTCCATCTTTAGCCATGTGCATCCTCTTTAAGCTAGGCAGTTGATTATTACTACATGTCAGTTGATTGTTAAATGCATTATAATTTGGAGATTCAAATTATAATTTTTTTATTCGAGCTTATGGATTTTGAGTCTAGGGAGGTCGAGTCCCGTGAAAGGTTCGCGTTTTTGTTATGACTTCAGTGGGTTTTAGAAGGTGGAACACATTTTTTTCCTATGTTTTTCTTCAAATGTCATCTGTGCTAAAAAGATGAGCTTAGCTTCCATAAATTATTGACATTGAATTCAACGGGAAACAAGATACATTACATGTCTGGCTGTCTTTCAGATTGGATTTTGCATTTACTACAATTTTTAAAGCATGTTTAGCCTGAAATAGTTTGCTTTGAATTTTATGTTGTTTCAGGTTTTGGATTTGCAATTAGCATTCTTGATACGAAGGCTGGCAAAGTATACTAACCACTAATTCATAGTGAAATTTGGGCTTGGCATATCAGTACAAGAACTTAAATTCAGTTTTCCATGAAAATGTCAGGTAGGCATATTGGTATGCCAAATTTGAACATGGGTTCTAAGGAAAAATATGATATCACATAATGCATCCAATTCATATTTGTACCTGTACTTCAAACAAGGTCGATATCCATATTTTGTAAATAAGGATATGAATTCATATTTGGATCAGATTACTTGTATCTATTTACATCTATAATATTATTAATTTATGTCAGGCATATACATAAAAACGTTGTAGGAAGTGTTAGAAGGAGAAACTCTCTACAGAGAGTGTGTCATTTGTTTACTGAAACTTGACAGTTAATATAAAAATAGAGGAAAAACATGTTAGTTTATTTGATGCTCATATGCTTTTTTGGCAATGGATAGGTACATAATTGTTAAACTTTCGATGAACTTCTCTTTGGCTGTGATCCAAAGGCTTTCTAGATTATTTCCTAACGTATGACAAATTTTTCGATCATTTTCTCATTCCAACTAAATTCTGATATTTGATTGTAAGTTGAAGGATTAAGATCTATGTAACTGTTCATGTCTTAAGATATATGGATTGTAGATCCAAGTGTTTGATGTGCATTAGAATATTGATTGAATTTCATGTGAATGATGATATACTGATGAAACCAAGCTCTTCTGTTACCCAAGGTTAGTCACAGATATTCCAGGAACTACTGCAGCAACATTTGGTGAGAACAAACTTCACAGCTCTCCTACTACATTGTGTGCTACATACCTCAAAGTAATTTTATGTCCCACAACAAGGTGATCAGTTAGCTACACCATTTCAGGTCAGGAGTTCTTCTTCTACGAGAGACCTCGGTCATTCCTTGGGATCCATTGTTTCTTTTTTGTGATATTCCAGTAGCTAGGTCGACAAACAGTCTACGTGGTTGGTTGGTGCCAGGACTTCAACATAATAGACTTGGCAGAGCTCTACAACCTTTAATCCCCAGTTGCCAGTCTATTTCAACTGCTAGAGAGAATGAGGTCCAAGGGAAGAAGGATTGGCTATAACTTTGGCATTCCAATCTTGCATGAGCCACTTGATATCCTCGAGAGAAATTCAGAGGCCAATCATTGTTGATGACTTAATTGCTCGCATTGCTTATGATTCTAGATTGGCTAAAATTACTATAGTTTGATTTATTGGCATTGGAGTAGGCTGCTACTCATTGTTTGCAATTGCAGCAAAGATTGAAATGGAACAATTCTTGAATGTTGCATGTATAAAATTACTCTGAGCTTTTGACAATATGCATGAATAAATCTGCATACTACCCGTTTGAGACTCCACAGTCTCAGTACATGATAATGATTAAGGCCAGTTCACTTTCCACACGCATCAATAATGGGCAATAGTAAAATATGTTTTGTATCCAAATTTATGGGCCAAATAATGGAAGCTATGAAAGTACTCTACCAATTTGCCTTTCTTATCTGCTTGATTGGCAAAAGGCGGGGTTGGCTAAAGGTGGGATTCTGACATATGAATTTGGTCAAACTTGAGATTTCTGTAAGAAGAAAACAAGAAACGGCTTCAAAACAGGTTTTGTGCATAGGTTTTGGAATTTTTTTAGAATTTTGAAAATGTCTTCATAACAGGTATTGTTGATGTGGAAAGTTCTAAAGGTTAGATTTTTTGTTTGCTGTAGATTGTTGTATATGAGTAGGCAGAAGGGGTTTGTTGAATTGAATTTGGTTTTAGGTAATTGGGTAAGAACATCAAAAATTTTCTTTTCTTTTTCTTTTTTGAAATTTCTGTTCGGGGGAAATGACTTATGAAGAAACTGAGATTAATAGCGTTCATCACCATCTTTAATCCTCCTGTCAATGCTCTCACTCCTCTTAGTTTAGTGACTTTTGATCAGTTTATCAATCACTACCCTCTTTATCTGATCAAGAGATGAAGAATCGATTGCTTTGAATTAATTTATATTGATTTAACAATCATCTTATTTTGTGGGTGTTGATACATCATAATCTCCTTCTCATTGAACACTTCCAAGAGAGATTTGGCAAATAACTAAAAGAAAACACCCTCGATTAAGACTAATAAAAGTTTAATGCGGCAAGTGCATGATAAAATGAAAAAATTATTGCACATAGGATAAAAGAGTGGATATAAAGATGGTTGATATTGAATCTTGAGGAATTGATGGGTAGGATGAGAGTTTACGAAAAAATTTGGAGCACTAAATTGGAGAGAATTAAATCTATATAGAACTAAATTTTGGGGAGCGCTAAATCTATATGGAACTAAATCTGTACGAAAAATGAGCGATGTTATCACGAGAAGGGGGCCAGCGCCGAAGCGCCCGGGCCTTCGGCGCCTTTGGCACCGCTAATTTTTTGTTCTGCCCGAAGGCGCCGGAGTCGAAATTATCGTTCCATGCCAAATTTGTTGTTCGGTGTCAAAAGCGCATGCACCGAATTTGTTGTTCCGCACCAAAGGCGCCACGCCGAATGCTCCTGTGTTGCTAAATATTTTTACGCTAATTTGTTGTTCCATGGAACAAAGATTTCACGGGAGAAAATCTTAACTGAATCGTGCCCGCGGACACGGGTTATGACTACCTTTTCGTCGTCGGTATTGCGTCCGGGAGACGACTGTCCCTGTCATTCTTTCACCCTTGAGTCAGCTGTCCTGGCATTTTGGGTGTTTTGTAAATTTTTGTTCAACTGAATGGCCTGCGTCAGCTAAATTTTCTTCCGCTAATTTGTTGTTTCACGCTGAAGGCGGGTGCCCGCTAAATTTTTTTCCGCTACTTTGTAGTTTCGTGACGAAGGCGCCCACGACGAATTTGTTGTTTCACGTCGAAGACGCTCGTGTCGAATTTGTTGTTCCGCGCCGCTAAATATTTCTATGCTAATTTGTTGTTCTTTTAAATTTTGGCTGCGGAAATAATTTTTTGGGATCAAAAATTTCGCGGGCGAAAATCTTAACTGAACCGTGCCCGCGGGCACGGGGTATGACTAGTATATATATATGAGGTGGGATCAAATGACCTCCTATCAAAAATCCTATGTCCCCCATTTTTTCGGAAGATCCGAACCGTTCATCTTGATCTCCATCCTCTAAATACCTGACCCACCAATTTTCAACCTGATCCCATGTGTTTTACCCGTTCATCAACCATTCGCAAAAGTTATGTTCATGCGAAACCGTTAAATTTGGGTCGGATGGATGAACAGGCAAAACACATTGGATATGGTTGAAAATTGGTGGGTCAAGTATTTAGAGGGTGGAGATCAAGATGAACGGTTCGGATCTTCCGAAAAAATGGGGGGCATAGGATTTTTCATAGGGGGTCATTTTTGGGGGTTATTTTTGGGGGTCATTTGATCCCTCCTACACACACACACACACTAGTAGTATGTGTGGTTTGAAGATACTTGTGCTTGAAATAATATACTAGTGAGCCATGTGCAGGTTAGGTGTAATGATAACAGGGTGCTTATAGTTAAATGTGCATGCCTATCATTTGACCTATGTGTTAGTACGTGTGAGCATGTGCTCGTACGTAGATATGTGCTTACTAGATGAATATGTGAGGTATACATATGATAATAGGATTATAAGTTGTTTTGTATTGCTTGCCTTTACGAGATGTTGTGTGTGTGCGTGTATACTGTGAGGTATACACGATTATAACTATGTATGGATAAGTATATGTGTTAGTATACTAATTGTAGGTAAATTGCTAGGGTGTGTATATTAGATGTATGTGACTATACGATTTATGCTTGCTTAGGATGATGTATTTAATTGTATACATGTGTTGGTGTTTGTAATATTATTATGGTATGTAAAGGATTAAATTATGTGGGTGTTACTTGACTAAATATTAAGTGAGATTGATATTATGGTATGTGTGCGGTTACGTTGGTATATATATATATATATATATATATATATATATATATATATATATATATATATATATATATATATATATATATATATATATATATATATATATATATATATAGAGGAATCTTCTAGTACGGACGGGCCGCAAAAATCAAACCGTGCGGCCTTTGCTTTGCGTCGTCGGATTGATTTAAGGGGTTAAGATCGGGGGCCCGCATGTTAAGCACACAGCAGGTTGAGGTTTGATTTCGTAACCTGTGGAATTCCTCCTCTAACCCTTAGTTAACCAATCTACATCTCATTTACCGGGAAAAAAAAACTAATCCCCATCTCCCCTCACCCCGCCGCCGTTCTCAGCTTTCCGTCTCTAGGGCTACTTTGGGGACCGCCGTGCCGCTCTTAATCGTGTCCGATCATCTCGTCGCCTTCGACCTCGGTCTCCCGTTGGCGTCGATCGCCCCCAAGCACAACCTCCATGTCGATCGCTCCACAGCACATCCGTTCATTCGCAACGCTCATCATTCATTCAATCGCTCATCGCACCAAGGCGCCTCAGTTCCTACGCCGTGCTCATCATTCCTTCGATCGTTCCCATCCCATATCAAGGGGATCCCTTCGATCGTTCCTTCGTTCTCGTCTCGAGCAGATTCCTTCGATTGTTCCTTCTCAAGCGGATTCCTTCGATCGTTCCTTCGCAGCAGTGCCCCTCGTCCTGCGTCCCTCTGTAGCCTCTCCACTGGTTCCTCTCCTCCACTCGTTCCCTTCCACAGCCGTGCCAGAGGTTGGGGGTTTAAGGTAAAATTTTGGATTTTTATTTTTTTCAATGCATAACGATTGTTTATTTGTGCATATCTGTTTGTTGCACAGCAATCTACTATGACCCACCAAGCCTAATTTCGTTTCATTGTTTTCCATGATGAACAAAATTAACTGGAAGTATTTCAAAGTCCAGATATTTAGCATTGTTTGGCTTACCAACCCCATGTATAATCTGAACATCATTTGTTTGTAGTACACCAAGTTGGAAGTTTGGTTTCTGGTTTTAATATCATCTCTTATGCATATGTGCTTTCTTGAAGTACTTTATACAAACTGTAATCAACTTTTATAATCTTCAGCTTTTTCACAAACAACTGTAAGCACTCTATGATGTTGATTTGCTCGAGGGAAAATCCATAGTGCACTGTTAGATAACTACCTGTAATATTCATTTACTATCTATTCTCTGTTTTGTTTTTTAATGTAATACAAAGGGAGTCATGTCCTTGTTTGATAGTTCTTACATTTTGTTGTTCACTTGCAGGTGGTGTTTCTTGTTTGACTTTTGTTTTCTTTCACAAATATGCATCATTCACCCGGAATGGACAATCATGAAACATTCATGCAAGTTGAGAGTGGAGGTAGATTGTCCCAACAAATGATGTTTGTGCCAAAAGTTGATGACTCTATGAGGCCGTGCATAGGAATGCAATTTGAGTCATTAAAAGATGCCGAAGAATTTTATAGAAGATATGCAAGGTTTGGAGGTTTCGATGTTCGTTCAAGTTCAACGAAATATTCAAGCAAGAAAGACTTGGTAAGTAAAATATTTGTTTGTTGTAAAGAAGGAGAATCAAAGAGTAAATCAAATGAAATAAGAAGACATGGTACAATGCGGACCAAATGCAGTGCTATGATTAACTTTAAACTTGACAAGATGAAGGGTGCATGGGTTGTTCAAAAATTAATCGAAGAACATAATCATGGGGAGATTACACCACGAAGAAGGCATCTATTACGAGGAAATCGGGATGTAAGTAAGGCAAAAAAGAAATTGGTTACAGAAATGAAGGAAGTAAACATTCCAACCAATAAGATAATGGCTTTATTCGAGAATGAGAGTGGAGGCTATAACAGGGTGGGATGCACTGAAACTGATATTAGAAATTTTGAGAGGGATTTAAGAGAGGAAATCAGAGGTCATGATGCAGAGATGCTGATCGATTATTTTAAATGGCAACAAGAGAAAGATCCTTCTTTTTATTACACATACAAAACAGATGAAGAAGGAAGACTAGAATATTGCTTCTGGGTTGATGGCATTGCAAGGATGAATTATAAGTATTTTGGGGATGTGATAACTTTTGACACCACTCAAAATACGAATCGGTATGGTTTGTTGTTTGCACCATTTATTGGAGTGAATCACCATTGGCAAACAATTTTTTTAGGTTGTGGTCTTCTACCAGACGAGTCAACTAAGTCATTTGTTTGGTTGTTTCAAAATTGGTTAAACATAATGGGTCATGCGCCTTCAGCAATGATCACTGATCAAGATCGTGGTATAAATGCTGCACGTTCTCAGGTATTTCCAAATACTCATCATCGTTATTGCATTTGGCACATCTTAGATAAGGCTTCAGATAAGTTAGGTGCTTGGGCATTTAAGAAGGAATTTATGGAACCTTTCAAACATAATATTTGGAACACGAATGATTCAGATATTTTTGATAAGAATTGGACGGAGATTATTACGCAAAATAATCTTATCGAGAATAAATGGTTGGTTGACTTATATGCCATGCGTGAAAAGTGGGTACCTGCATATTTAAAGCAAACATTTTGGGCTGGAATGTCTAGCAGTCAGAGAAGTGAGGGTATGAATTCTTTTCTCAAAATAAATTCGGTGAGAAAACATTCCCTACATGAGTTTGTTATTGTTTTTGACAGAGCTTTAGAAAGACAAAGAGAAGAAGAATTAAAAGCAGATCATAGTACATTGGAGAAAAAGCCAAAAATAACAACCTTATGGGCAATGGAGAATTACATGGCAGGAATTTATACCAAAGAAATATTTTACTTATTTCAGGAGGAGTTAGCTGCAAGTTTGGTTCATAATGTTATTCCAATCAAAGATGACATAAATGAGACGGTATACAAAGTAGGTATATGTGGTCAAGTTCATGGTAAGAGAGATGTTATATATTCCAAATCCAATAAGAAAGCAAGTTGTGGTTGTCTACTGTTTGAATTTAAAGGAATTCCATGCAGGCACCTTTTGGCGTACTTCAAAAACATGGACCTTAGTGAAGTGCCATCAGAGTATATTTTGAAAAGATGGACTCAAGATGTTAAGAAAGGACTTAACATTGATAGTCACGGAAAAATATTTGAAGATGATGCTGGCTCTAAAAATTTTAGCTCAAACTTTCTTGAGTTGACGCATTTGGCTAAAAGACTAGTGGATGAAGGAACATGTTCAAATGAGATCTTTAAATTGGTTGAAAAAAGAATGCATGAAACTCTTGAGGAAATAAAAGTTCTTAAATCTAATGGTACCATAGAAGTTGAACAAAATGAATGCAATACAGGAAAAAGGAAAAAAGTTACAGTAGTGAGCGTGTTAGAACCTAAACAAGCTCAAACAAAAGGGAAACATGGTGGAAAACGGCTGAAAGCAGCAAGAGAGAATCCAAAGTCTAGGAATAGGAGGTGCAACGGGTGTGGAAAGCGTGGACAAAAGCATGACATTCGAAATTGCCCATATAGAAAAATAAGGTAATTTTTTTGGCATATTTGTTATATTTTCATCTGATTTCTTGTTGTTTGACATATTTAATTTGTCTTATTCTATATATGATGCTAGTGCTTCTTCAATACACCAATCAACTGACATGTTGACCGAAGAATCTTCAAGAGAATCTGATGAAGAAAACGATGATGATAGGGAATACTCAGAACAATCATTGGATAATTGACACAGGTAACTGTTTTTTTAATATATGAATATTTTATTTAACAATGATTTATTCTTTTGAATTAATTCTAATATCGTTGCAGGACTATAGGAAACTCTTTGATGCCATCATTTAATGAGAGTCCTTTAATTCATTATTTTTCATCTGATTGAATTTTCCAAGGTAATATAATATTTACTCTTTATCTTTTATTATGTCAGTTTGATATTTATAACAAATAAGTTGGGGTTTTGATGATTTTTTTGTTCATGTTTTATGATCATATGTTGTCTGCCAGGAAAATAGGAGAAAAATAAGGATATGGTAGATGACATTGCAAAGAACGCGATGGTTGAAATCGAAACTCAGTACAAAAGGCTCGACAAACAAGGTTCTCCAAAAGATTCTTGGCTACATGTTCGCTGAATAGAAGCAGAAGTGAAATCCACCTTCATTTTGGTTTTCTTCAGTCGATGTATCGAGCAACTAATTCTTGTCAATCTTTTGTTTCTTTTGTCAACTCATTGATTATGAATAATCAATGGGTTGTTCTCTGGAGTTTGAAAGATTTGGAATGTTAATAGGAATTTTATACTCGAAAGGCGTTTGTTTCTGATTTGGGCTGTTCAAGATTTTACTGTCAGTTTAATCCTCACAAAAATAAGTCCTTAATAGTGGTTGAATGGATGGAACTTGATACTACATTAACAAAAAGATGAAGTTAACGGCTAGCATTTTTTTAGCGGCTGTGGGGTACTTTCCATGTATGTTTTAATGTTTGTATTGGTGCATGGTCACTGCATAATAATATGCACTGTCAGTAAAAGAATGTTTGCTAACAACATTGGCCTATATTCATTTGTAAGTTGTCCCAATGGTATGGATGAACACACGCTACTTCTTTGTTTGTCTAAATTTCTCCCTGAAATGCTAGTCTATTGACCGATAAAACAACCAGCATAAGACCCAGTAATGATTGGAAAATACCCTACACTACTTCTATCCTGAAGCAATTCATACAGGGAGTACAGAAAATCGGCTGTTTCATAAGTATAGTGGGCATGAATGAAAGTACTTGGAATAGGTGGAGGATTTTGCTACCCATGTATCAGCATCTTGTCCCTCTACTCTTCAAGAGCATAAATAAGATCATAATGCACCAAACCCCGTTTCAGAGGTGTCTTGATCTTTCTCAGTTATGGAACAAGGGGTTACACATATGCACAAAAGAACAGAATGCAGGATTAAATCTGATTCCAGGACATCTTGGCCCTTGGGTCGATCCCAGACTGGAATGATAATATCTTCTGAAATTATGGAAAGGGCAGACAAAACAGAGATAGGTTTGTAAAATATGAAGTATAATCAGATTGTTACATATCACGCTTCAAAAGCCTTTTAACTTGGTGTCAATTTTAATTAATTAGCAGTGAACATCCATGTGCCATACATTTCTTTCATTAAAATTTCTCCAAATGAACAAAGCAAGCAAGCTTCTTAAGAACATGGACCATTTTAGCTGTCAATTTATCATTATGTCACTTTGCATGGCACTATCCATGACTTCAACCCTCAAGATCATGGAGACCGTTTTAATTTAATAAAAAGTTCTGGCAGCCCAATAGGAATCTTCAGCTAGCCAGGGGACCAACTGATATGTCCATAGTCTCTTTTTATAATAGAGAATGTAGACGAGACTGGTTGAGTCATGATATTTTTGCCATTTGCCAACCTATGAACATTATCACACGCATGTGCCATGTAAATTAGAATTGAATGTTTACATACACCTCACAGTTGGCAGGCAAGACAAATGACTTGGAGTCTTGGACACCATTCATATCATGCATCCATATCAGCTACATATATATTAAAAAATTCATGGCTATGTGGGATATCGACAGAAATGAAAGAAAAGTCTCTCTTTTACTTTAGTTTAGCCTCTTCGATTTACACAGGGAGGATTCCATCCGACTGAATTCACAGAAAAAACAAAATGTTGCATATTTCAGTAGATGAAGTGCTGCCTACAATCAAATGCCGAGAACAAACATAACTCTCTCTTTTCCCCCTTGAAATTACTCCACATATACATGCCAGTTATCAGACATCCACTGAATCAACCGGTAGAGACTTGGTTCTTGCGAGGCAGTTCGGGAGATGAGGTCCGTCAGCATATAATCTCTTTGCGGTGAAGATATCTGGGCTTGCCCCTCGTTCGCCTCACAATCTCTGGCCCTTTGGGCATCCGAACCGGCTCTGCTTGAATGAACTGTGCTTCGATGATCACCGAAGAGATGAAATGATTTCATCCGGTTGTCATCAAACACTTGTAACTGTGCGATGAGCGTTGCGAATGAACGGATGTGCTGTGGAGCGATCGACACGGAGGTTGTGCTTGGGGGCGATCGACGCCAACGGGAGACCGAGGTCGAAGGCGACGAGATGATCGGACACGATTAAGAGCGGCACGGCGGTCCCCAAAGTAGCCCTAGAGACGGAAAGCTGAGAACGGCGGTGGGGTGAGGGGAGATGGGGATTAGTTTTTTTTTCCCGGTAAATGAGATGTAGATTGGTTAACTAAGGGTTAGAGGAGGAATTCCACAGGTTACGAAATCAAACCTCAACCTGTTGTGTGCTTAACATGCGGGCCCCCGATCTTAACCCCTTAAATCAATCCGACGACGCAAAGCAAAGGCCGCACGGTTTGATTTTTGCGGCCCGTCCGTACTAGAATTATATATATATATATATATATATATATATATATATATATATATATATATATATATATTAGAGTGTTGTGTTGATGTAGGTATAAGTATCGTGTTATGTATGTAGAGTATTCTGACATGGGTTTTGAGTCTCACTCAAGCTTGAGTGGGTATACTCTAAGTATAGTGGTACATATGTCTCTGGTTTGTGTATAGTACTATGAATATATTAATGGATGATATATGTATAGTGATAGGATTGGTTGTGTCTGGTTGTGTTACACACATGATTGTGGGTGGCTATACCATTATATAGTTATAGGTGTTGGTCTGGTAGTATAGTTATTTACTAAGGATTTATAGGTTGAATGCATATCTGTTAGCTAAGCTTGATGTGTATAATTTGATAATTATATAGTGGTATGAAAGAATGTTATATTAGCGTGTGTAGGTGTACACCATGCGCGGGTAAGTATGTGCTTAGTTATAGATACTGGTAATTATGATATGGGTGGTGTGCCTTGATAATAGTTATAGGACTGTATGTGATGTGAATATATGGTGAAGCATCTGCGTGCATTTGAATAACTATATATCTGTGAATTTAAGATAGTGGTGAATGTATATTAGATATAGCAACCTTGAGTTAAAGTGGTATGGTGTGATTACATGTGTTGTTAAGATTGAATGTACACTAGGAGATAAAGGGAGTAGTGTATCCTTGTTGTTTTGTTCATAGGTAGTTATCTAAACGTGAAGTGCTACAATTGTATTTGCTGATGTGAGCTATTTAATTGTATGAAAGTATGTGTGACTTGGTTATGAGATAAGTGAGTAATAGCTATATAAGGATGTACGTGATTATATGAATAATTGAAGTATGTGTATGAATTTGTCTATCTAAGATAAGTATAAGTGTAGAATGTGTGTAAATATATATGTGTGTATAGTATTAATGTTTGACTAACTAGTGCATAGATAAGCACTTGTAGTGATTAGACCTGATTGAATTATAATGGAATATGATTGGAGTAGCTACTAGAGTGACTAGATATATTTATAGTTAGAAAGTCCGAGGACGGACTTTATTCTAAGGTGGATAGGATGTCACGGTCTGTTTTCGATCGTACGCTTTTCGTGCACGTACTCCTGTTTGTACATGTATTTAATTTGGACCTTTCTTGTATCCGAACCCTATGATGTGATATACCGTTGTGATCCTCTGGAAGAGTATTAATTTGTGGAAATATTTTGGAACGTCATTTCACGGGCCGTTCTCCCACAATTTGACTTTGTTTGAAGAGGCGTCATGATTTTCACTTTTGTCGTGAGACCTTTTTATTTTTAGTGTCGTTTCTCGTCGCCCTAGCCGTGATCGATCTCTTTAGTTTCGTTTCTCTCGTCGAACGGTCACCCCGGTTATTTTTCTCGTAATTATCGGGTACCGTTTGACCCACATGTGCACTAATTTCCCCACTAATCAATAATTAACCTAAGTTTAACATGATATTTTCCCTCGACTAGTCTCACCCTCTTTTCCCCTTAACTGAACCCTACCATCTCACATTCTCTCCTCCATTTACCCATAAATTACCCAAACCCCACTGGTGTTTAGCAAATGAGGAATCTCACCATACGTATCAAATCAAAACTGTTTTAGCTATCTACACCCTTACTTCCACCATTTCCCCAAGTCCACTCTCTTCTAGCCCCTTAGATGCACCCCAGAACTAGCCCCGAATAGCAAAACACAAGTTATATCAACCCGCAAGCCCTAGGGCAATTTTTCATCTTCACACAAATTTTCAGCGTCGCCATCTTCTCTATTTTTCGAACAAGCCCCCGACTTCCCCTAGCCTTACCCACCGCCGGACCTCTCCCCTCTGATCTCTGGCCTTCACCACCAGTGCAAGAGCAGCTGCGCCGCCCCGGAGCTCCGCTCGACCCCCCCAGTTCGACAGCAGCACTCCAAGAACAGCAGCCGCTGCTCTTTCCCCCAGGTGCAGCAGCGAGCTGTGCTCTTCACGACGGCGCCACCGCACGACAAGCCTCGGGCGCTGTCACGACCTCCCCCACGATCCCTGACCCAGTCCATCCCTTTCCAATGACTCCTCATCGAGAACCGTCGAGCAAACAGCCCCCTAGCCGCTGTTTTTGCAGCAGCCCTTCTCCAGGAGCGCGGCAGCGATGCAGCAGCCCTACTCCATGCCCAGCAACGCATGGTAGTCTCTTCGTGCCGCAGCAACGTTC